>BDDA01000538.1:55589-76462 GCA_001662385.1 Chlamydomonas asymmetrica
TGCTTAACGCTGATGGCAATAGATTGTACTCTATGCTCTAGGCCATCCCGAGCGATGGCCCGTGCCCGCCTACCTCTCTGACACGAGGAACTTGGGCATGCCCTGCAGCGCGGCCTTGATGTCGCCCTGCACGCACGCATGCAGCGTTGCAGCGCACACGCACACAGCTCCCTCATGCACAAACACTCGCCTCACGCCCTCCTTGCGCACGCCTCATGTGCGCGTTGCCCTTGCGCAGCCTACTGGCAGCTGCACTGCCGCAAGCCGATAAACCGCTGCGCCCTGACTGACGCTCAGCACCAGCAGCCTGAAACCCTGCAACCCGTTGGACCCTATACAACCCTGAACCGATCAGGCGCATGCCCGGCCACTCAGTCGCTGAGCCTCTCAGCTGCTCAGCGCCCTGCGCATTGTTTATCCACCATCACTATCTCCCGCTATCCACGCGTGTGGGTTGTTGTGGACCATAAAACCTAAACTGATCAACCACTCAGCCGCTCAGTGCCGCTCAGCTCAGCGCCCTGCACAATCCAACGCGCAGCTCGCCTTGTCCAGGTAGTTGTGTGTACGAACCATCCAGCCGCAAACCCTAAACCCACATGCACCCTAGACCCTAGACCCTAAACAGATCAGCGCCGCTCAGCGCAGCGCGCGGTCTCGCCTTGTCCAGGTAGGCGGCGCGCACGGCGCGTAACATAACGCCCCAAACCCTAAAACCCTAGAACCCTAGAACCCTAAGCCCTAAACCCTAGGTCCCTCGCCTTGTCCAGGTATGCGGCGCGTGCTGCGCGCTGGTCCTCGCGCTCGTCGCTGCGCCCCCTCATGATGCCCGCCACCGCGCCCGCGTACTCGCCACGCAGGATGCACGCGCCCACCTGCAGCCGGGGCACAGACAGGGGCACACACGCCACATCCATTCATCCATTACAAGCGTGTACATTAAGCGTCACAGTTGGAGCTACTGCGTGGCTGTGTGACTCGCTACTGATAGGTTCAATCACAGGTCCTGCTGTGGACCCGGGGCGGGGCAACCGGGCCCCCGAACAGCGACCGGCCAGGGTCAGTCCAATGGCAGGGCAGAGGAAAGGCGATTTGTGCACGATATGGAAGCAAAGCCCTGTCGGAAACGCGCACACGCACGGCATAATGTTGTTCCGCCACACGATGGAGTGCCACACCCCCGCTGACAGGGCAGCCCCCGCACAGCCGCAAGAGCCGGCAGGTTTAGCAACACCGCAGCCCCTCTGCCCTCTGAACGTGTCGTGGGATGGAGTCGGCACTTCACGGTGCGTGCGCGCCGAGTGGCGCACGTCTCCCGTCAGGCCCCCCATCAAGTGATGGGCCTCTCTTTCTTCGCTCTTTCTTGCCTCTCGCCTCTTGGTTGGCCAGCCGTCTCCCCACCACACACACCTACACCCACATATGTGATGCGCTTGGCTCCCCCCTTACTACTCACGATGTGATTGGCTGCCCGCCCACCCCCTCACCCCCCCATCCATGTGATGTGATGTGCTTGGCTGACCCCTGACCCCTGACCCTTGACCCCCTTACTCACGATGTGCGTGGGCGTGCCGCCCGCGCCGAAGCGCTGCAGGCCGTAGTAGTTGATGAAGCCGCGTGCCTTGACGCACTCACACGCCTCCGCGACCTGCAGGCGTCGGGGGGCACGGCAACACAGTGCATTATTAGGGTTTAGGGGTATTAGGATGAGGGTTAGGGTTTAGGGTTAGGTTTTAGGGTTCAGGGTTTTGTGACGCCACACACGCCTCCGTGACCTGCCGATGGGCATGCAACCGAGCGTGTTACTTGGGTTTAGGGTTTTGGGGTTTAGGGGTTTAGGGGTTTAGGGTTTTCGGATGCCCTCGCACGCCTCCGTGACCTGCCGGTGGGCATGCACAGGAGCGGAGCGTATTACATCCACAGCCTCATGCGCCGAGCTCGACAGGGGCCGGAGCGGGCCTCTGCCAAGGCCATCCAACAGGCGCAGCCCGCGCAAGGCGGTGGGCAAGTCACGCAACTATTGCTCTTCACCCCCATGTACGGTATGCAGCGCGCCACAGACCCGCACAGTTGCTCTGATTGGCGGTTCAAGTCTATGCAAACCTAATCAGGATCTAATCGATCCTGTTCTGGAGGGGAGTGTCGGCCACGGCTGGAAGCCTCCAAGTTGCAAACAAATCAAAATCAAAATCAAATCATGTTCAGGAACTGATCTGGATCTCGATGATGCTGTACAGGATCTTGCCTTTGTGAGATCCGGCGCGTCCAGCTGGCGCATGACGAGCTGGAACTCGTTGCCCGCCAGGCAGCCCAGGCGCAGCTGGTCCGCCACAAAGTCGTAGTTGCCCAGGCGCATGCCGCTGCATGCATGACACACACAATGAACACACAACGCAACGCAACGCGCACACACACACACAACATAACACACACAACACACTGAGACACGCCAGCGCAGCGGCCAGCACAACTCACAAGGCATGTAAAAGCCACTCGCATGTTGCATCGCACGACCCCTGTGCTGACCCCTGGACTGACCCCTGTGGTGACCTCTGCACTGCAGCGACCCGACCCACCGCAGGTTCTTGTTGAGGCCCATGAGCTTGCGGGGGTCCATCTTGAACGCCGTCACAAACTGACACGTCACGCCCCGCTTGTCCTTGGTGCCTGGCACATACATGAGCATGTTGACATATGAGAATGGTGACGACAGCACGGCAGCAATGCGCAAGGCAGGCAAGCAAGGGGAGAGGCGAGCACGACATGACGTACATGGGTGGCAAACATTGGCAGCCACTCAAGACAAGCGCAAGCAATCCGACCACACATTGCCACATTGGCCATTGCGTTCCTCTCGTATTACTCGTATTACTCTTTACTTTTGCCAGGTCGCCACCTATTCAATGCTACACACATTGGCCTGTGCGGCCACCGCATGCAAACTGCGTGACGCCAACCTCAATCTCACTGCTGGGGTGTGGTGCCCATACACAGGTCTGCTTGGCATCACATGCCCGCCAGGGAACGAAACTAAGCCAAGGGTCAACGTGACCAGGCAGCAAACGGTCATGTACGGCGGCAGCGCCTGTCCCTCCCTCACCTGCGAAGCCAAAGCTGTTGGAGCCCTGCATGTGAAGCATGCGGCCGATCGTGGACAACGCCACCTGCACGCGCCGGCGCGAATGCACAGACACACATGGCACACACGCACGCGAGGATGCAACACACTTCATACACACTCGCTCGCCACCCTCAGGTGCAGTTCCCACCATCACGCATGTAATCACACTGCACGGCCCCACGGGAAGCATACTGCATGGCCCAACGGGAAGTAAAATGCTTGATCACACTCGCTTGCCATTGGTCAGGTCAGGTGCAGTCTCTCTCAGTCCATACGCACACGGATATGCGCACCGCATGGCCCCACGGGAATCACGCGGCATGCGCCATGGGCGCTCTTCCTGACACAAACGCGAGGGGATGAGGGCGTCAAGGCTCCTGCTGCCCGCAATGACTGACTGACTGACTGACTAAGTGAGTGACTGACTGACTGACTGACTGACTCAGTGAGGAAGGGCCCGGGGGCGGCGACCGCAAGCATTTTTGAAGGCTCAATGAGGTTTCAAAGGACCATAATTCGCATGATGCGGGGTGGTACAGTATGTGGTGCCGATGGGCTAACGTAACGGTTGCTACTTTGCCACTGCCAGTACGTTAGTACGGTACGCAATTTGACATTCACCCACCCCGCTTGCTTCTGACGCAAGGGGCACGAGGCCAGGGCGGCCGCGCCTGCGTGTCTATGATTACCGTAACATTGCATCGCTTGGCCACTCGCCTGCGTGCCCATGATTTAATGATTGATTCAACTTGATTGGTTGGTTGATTGATTGATTGATTGACTTTACATTGCTTGGCCACGCACCTGTGTGTCCATGTTCTCCTTGTAGAGGACAAACCGCAGGAACCTGTTGGCCGCGCCGCCCGGCCAGCCGCCGCCCGCCTGCTTGCCCCACCCGCCACCGCCGCCGCCGCCACGCGGGTCCTGTTGGCTGTTGTCGTCGCGCCCCCGCTTCCTGCCATGCTGCTGTTGCTGTTGCTGCTGCTGCTGCTGCCTCAGGGCCTTTGCCTTGGCCGTGTCGGGCTGCATCAACGGCATCACGCGTTGCAAATGGGCATTACTGCCAGGCATGCGTTACCGCCAGGCATGCAGAGTGTGTACAAAGGACACAAAATGTGGGCCCTGTCCACGCCTGTGTTTGTGAGGGTGGTCAAGCTGCTCCCTCACACGCTACAATCTGCAAAGCGGTATGCGCATCCTTGCCCCAACCAGACCCTGCCCCTCCCAAAGAGGACCAATAAGTGAGATGGGTAAAGTAACACAATGTGCACAATCCAGCAGAGAGATCACTGGTGAGTGCTAAACGCTCACCGGGTAACATATGCTATGTTATGTTACATTTTTAACTTACATCAGGAGCGTTTCAGCCAAAATGGCCATGCTCCCCCCAGATGGGTTCTCACCGGGTAGTACACCACCACAATGCAGTTGTTGACGTCCTTGCCGGCCTTACGTGATACCGTCTCCGTGACGAGCGATGGCAGGCCGGGCTGAGTGCGCATGAAGTCGTGGATGGCCTACAAGTACACACCAGGGAGGGCAGAGGGAACCAAGCTAGTTACTCAATAGCACCAGGGGGGCGATGGGTGAAACCGGGTGTGCAAGCGCATTGAAGCGTTGCTGGTTTCACTGTTGCAGTGCTCACAGAGCGTTCTAGCTGAATGCTCCACGTACGTCTGGCCGGACGGATACCAATGCTCGACAGCAAGGCAGTGGCGTATGGTGATAATATGGTGCTGTTGCATGTAGTGCTGTTTGTGTCTGCAGTATCTTCCCTATACTGCAGACACAAACAGCACTTCATGGCTGAGCCACTCATGCCCGTAATGGTCAATTCGTTGGGTACGCGGCTATGTTTGTGTCGAACACGCACAATGCCATGTGAATGCAACGCGCGCACAACAAAAACGGGGGACGGCAAACCACATACCACCCGGAATGAAGCTCAGCTGCCACTGATGAGTAGCGTATGTGACCCACATCGGAATTGAACTTGTGTGTGACCCGACCCACCTTGCGCTTTGCCTTGTCATCCACGGGGTCAAGTGTGACCATGAGCTGGCCGCCGCTGCCGACCTCCACAACACCGCCATCGTCCGCCATTACGTCGCTCCCTGTCCTGTCCCCCGCATCCACGCCTTTCTGACTCTTTGCCGGCGCACCGTCTCCCTCTACGCCCTTCTGCTGCTGCAGCGGCTCTGTTCCGCAAGCGCCAGCCGTTTCCCCACTCCCAGCAGCGGTTTCCCCGCCGGCAGGCGCCGCAGCAGCGGGCTTGCGCAATGCCGTCGCGATCCTGTCCAAAAGGGTGTCTAGGATGCGGACGTTGGTCGCTCCGGCTATTTCCTCAAAGCTTTGGCGGACGTCTCGGCGCCACTCGTCGTCAGCTAGCGCAGCTGCGGGGCTGTCATGGCTGCGAGTGCCAGCGCTAGCGCCATTCGCTGCCTTGGCAGCGGCGCCGCTTGCCTGCGCAGTAGTAGGCGCTGCGGCAGCGGCTGGCGTAGTAGCTGCCCCTGCTGCTGCTGCTGCTGCTGGAGGGGCTTCTGGCGCACCCGCCTGCACAAGCAGCGACAAGCAATCACACGTAAGACTGGTGCAGCCTGTTTGCCTGCATGGTCGTGTTTACCGGCCGTGTGCATTCGAAGGAAGTGGTGCACGGAATGCCTTGGTTGGAGCATGTTAAGGCTGTGCATATTTGCATTTCGTGAGTGACACGCTTTGGCCGGGTGCCCATTCCGCGTTCCATGCAGCCCGCGTGCGGAGCACCAGGCAGTACCAAACCTGCCCTATCCAGCGTGCATGAGGCAGGATCACATGGTAGGTGGGGCACATGCTATGAACACGTTGCCCTGTCCTACCAGTCTCCCACATGTGTATTCCTTCCACATGTGTATTCCTCCCACCCCCCACCCACAGAACTTGCGTCGTACGTGTGTGCAGGTTGCAGCAGCGCTGGCAAGCTTACCTCTCCAGGCAAGGGGTCCAAGGGAAACACACGGGCGACCCTGCCTGATAAGTCCACCTCGCGCACAATGAAGTCTCGGAACCTGGGTGCACACGGTACACAGTCGGACACCGTCTGTCACATACTGACTTGTGCCAAAACGGCCGCCAATTGACGCCACAGGCCGCACGACAGCAACGGGTGCCAAGTAACCAAAGGCTGGGCTGGCCTGACAAAGCGTTGGTGTGGTGCAGAGCACGGCCACAGAGGAGGGCCACAGAGGAGGGCAGGCGCCAACAGCCTGAGTTTCCAGCGATTTGCGCGGCGGCAGGCGCCAGGCTGCGCCTCCCAACTGGTTTCACCAAAGCTGCCGCTCAGGATGTGGGGTGGGAGAACAGCCAAGACAATCGAAGCCAGCCCAGGTCTCTGAGTCGTGCTTAACACCGACAAGGCCAGCGTCCCGGTGCGCCGACACGGTTGTGCAGCAGGTTGTGTTCACCTGTGCTTGAAGATTGCGCCGAAGCCAGGAAGCGCAGCGTCGATGTACTCAGTCACTCCCACCTCTTCCTCTGTGAGGCTCTGGTGCATAGGCGGCCTGACAGAGCCGGCCTCTGCTGGGCCGCGGCCGTGACTGCCAGCAGACCAGCTGCTTCCTTGCATGGTTGTGACCGTGCACCCCGCTGCTACGTGCAGAACACACGAGCGCAAAACAAGACAGCACAGCTGCAACTACCGCCAACCAACAGGAACGGTAACAGCCATGCCCAAATTAATGCTGGCGGGGAAAGGGCGCATCTGTGCATCAGAAGTCGCAAGCACAGAGCAGTCCAACAACATCAATGCTTCATTTTTATACTCATCCCTGCTCCTGCACTTTGCTCAGTCTAGGCCGTGTTTGCCATTGGCCCACCCTGTGCTGCTTTTTGGCAGGATGCTGAACGTTCGTACTGACGCCTTGCGGCAGCTGTGCAAGCACCAGCAGCGTCAGCCGCTATCTATGGTGCAATGTCCGCAACCTTCCTGTTCCTATGCAGCTACGTCGTGCTGTGCGCGGCGTTCTGAGGTAGCTGGACTGTGCGGGCGACAGCAGCACACGCGCCATGCAGTGGTGAGTCGAGCGACGGATCCTTACGATGCCCTCTTCAGCTCGAAGGTATTCCAATCGGAGCTCGTCATGAAGGAGTTCACCAAGTAGGTTTTCAGATGGTGGCACTTCTGGTCTCGTCAGGCGTTCTGTGCTGACTGTACGAGCGAGCTGGCCCTCTCTAAGCACTTATAGGCCCCTTTGAACCTGCGTTATCTGGCACGTATCCAGGCTGTACCAGGAAGTGATTGGGTTATCGACCATGGCATCAAAGTTTCCGGAGTTTGACCTCATGGGTAGGTCTGTTCCACACGACACGCTGACTGGCGTTCCTTGTGGTAGCGTTCTGTTCAGACTGTGTCCAACGCAAGCACAGCAACTCATCCAGCACTTACACCCGCCTGGTGTTTTGCTTTCGCAGGGAAACAGATGTACCTTGAGCGGGTGAGCGCAGCAGGCCTTCGGGGCAGTGAGCGATGATGATTCTTACAGCTTGAGCAGCCCTGCCCCTGGCCACACCTGCATTCAGACCCAGTGGTGACCAAGGCAGCCGCTGAATGCAAAAGCGCGCACTGCGCCTCGTTGCACTGATGCACCGCTGCAGGCCCCCGATCCTCACACCTCACGGTCGAGGCGCACGATGCCATGTATCCGGCATGTGCATTGATCATGAGGCCAGGATCGTCGGAACGTATCGGTGCATGTGCGCACGAAGGGCACACGCATAGCCGGAACGTACCGGTGCATGTGCGCACCTTTGCACCGCAATCCCCCCAACACCTCTGCTCCCCCATTCAGCATGCATCCCCCCTCACGCTCCACCCATTGGTGCATGTACCGCAGATGGACGATGTGGGGTCGCGGTACGAGATCTTCATGCGGCGCCTGGAGCTGAGCGAGGACCCGGGGGCGCGGGAGTACCTGCGCTTCATCAACGCACAGATGATGGAGGGAGGCTTCTCCATGCGGGCCATGTTTGAGGGGTGAGGCATGCGCGCCATGTTTGACGGCTGCTCCATGCGGGCCATGTTTGACGGGTGAGGCTGGGAGGGATGCGGGTGCCGATGTGGCCACGCGTGCAGGCTGTGCGCTGCGCGCGTGCTGTGGGTGCGGGCGAGAGGGTGCGGGGCCAGGGGCGGCGCTGCGGGTCGCGGCGCACGCATTATTGATCCATTGCCTCCCCCTATACCACTCACTCGTAGTTACATCCAGACCGTGCGCGTGATGCACGTGCGCATGTGGCGCTGTGGCGCCTGGCCCGGCAGCAAATGCACAGCGCCGCCCACTCCCTGTAGTTGCCGGACCGCCAAACCTCCCGGCTGCATCAAGCCACACCGCGCAAATGCTGTGGTGCTCTACCGTCCTGCCTGCCCTGGGCGTTTGCGCTGCCACCTATTCACAAGCATCCACGCAACGCATGTTTGCGCAGGCATGCAAGCTTTACAGGGGTCACGCAACGGGTTGACCCATCCCGCATGCGGCACATGCACGCACGCATGGGATGTGCATGGTGTGGCCGCACGCCTCTGCAGCTCCCTGGCTGGTGTGTTTAGGAATGTTTGGTTCTCGTGGGGCCATGCAGTATGCTTTTCCTGTCGTGTGACACTTCCCGGTATGCGTTGCGTTCTGCTATGTCGTACGGTACTACTGTACTCGCGCAGACTCAAGGGCAGCCTTGCGCAGTATCGTGCGCTGGTGGATGAGGAGGAGCGCCTCATCGCGGACCCCGAAAAGCACCGCGTGTGGCAGCAGGTGAGCGCGGCCAGCTGTAGTTTCATTGTACAGGCTTTGGAAATTCAGGTGCCAGATTCTTTTTCTTCGCCGACCAGCGATGCAAGCCAGCCAGGGAAATTGTCCGTGGTAGCCAAGGAGCAATGCGGCATCAAGGTGCTCACATTAGGCTGCAAAGCTGTGCTGTCCACTTATCCAGTGGTATCCCTCACCTGGAAAGCGTGAATGAACCCCAGGAAAGGCTGGCTGCTCGGGCATGGATGGGCATGCAGTATTGGATGCTTGTCACCCGACCTCAATCCCCCCGCAGCGCACGCTTGTTTAGCAGGTAGCGACGCCACCCCGGGGCAGGGCGTTGTTGTCCAGCAATCTTGTTTTTTTCAATTTATGGAGTTAGGATCGTTGGCCAGGGCCTGTTCCCCTGCCACCTCCTCGACAACCCAACTTGCACCCGCTGCTGCTGCTGTGCGTTGCTGCCTGGCGTGTGCACCGCCTGTCCTGTGTGCCCGACCGCTCCAGGGGCTGCGTGAGATGTGGGGCCAATCCGCGATGGGCAAGCTGGACTTCAGCTACCTCAAGAACATCGACCCCATGATCATGCACCAGGCGCAGAAGGACCCCCGGGTGAGTAAGCCTTGGATGGGTGGATAGGTCGCGCATTGGATAGGTGGTGCATTGGATAAGAGGGTGCATTGGATAAGAGGGTGCATTGGATAGGTGGCGCATTGGATATGTGGTGCATTGGATATGTGGTGCATTGGATAGATGGTGCATTGGATAAGAGGGTGCATTGGATAGGTGGCATTGACTGACCCTCGGGTGAGTGACTCGATTCGTCTCAGGCAGAAGCTGGCTGGAAAGTGATTGAGTGAAGCATGCATGAGGAATCGGAGATTGGATCGCGACCGAAAGGCAAACCCACCAAGCGTGCCACACGCTCGTTGCTCTCGTGGTGCACAGGAGCGAGGTGCATTTGTGCTCCCATTTGCGTATGCAGAAGTGTCGGGTTGCGTCCCTTGTGCACAATGCCTGCATCAGGCGTCAGTCTCGTACCGTCATTGCCAGATCCTGCGTGCCATCCACCCTCCCCTCCTTCTCCGCTCTCTCCCATGCACGCGTGCCTTGTCTGAACCCCTCTCGGCCTCTCGACCTGGGGCCGCTGGCGGGCTGGCCGAGTGTAAACAACAACAGCAGGTCATAACCTTCATATGCATGTGACGGCTGCTGAGCGTGGTGCACTCGTTTGTGTGCTCATCCAACAGCAAATGGCCCTGTGTGAATGCTGTATGATTCATCGCGCCCTTCACACTACCATGCAGTTCTACGCGGCCATCAAGGAGATCAGCGACAGCCCCACGTCGGCCACCATGTCCAAATGGATGGACGACCCCAACATCGGCCCGCTTGTGGCGGAGATGTGGAGAGGCATGCAGAGCAAGAGCTTCGGGTCGGCGTAAATCCCACTCATTTTCGTTGACGCTAGCATTAGTTGCCCTAACGTC
This sequence comes from Chlamydomonas asymmetrica, assembly GCA_001662385.1. NCBI lineage: Eukaryota > Viridiplantae > Chlorophyta > Chlorophyceae > Chlamydomonadales > Chlamydomonadaceae > Chlamydomonas > Chlamydomonas asymmetrica. The sequence continues at coordinate 65,969 of BDDA01000538.1, forward strand.
ATGTGCAGGCGGGGCGTACACCTCGCTGTCACGCTAAGTGTGCACACATGCATGGCGAAGGGTCCTTCTCATAACGTAGCGTGCTCTGCGCTGCTGCATGCATGCGGGCGTACTGAATGTACTGGATGTACTGCTGATGCTGCTGCTGCACTCAACCTGTGTGGCCATGACTGCCGGTGACCGCTCGGCATTCCGACTCTGATCTCATTTGCGAACATTGCGTGTCGAGTTGGAAGTCGCTATGGGCGCTGCTGTTGCGTGTTGCATGTTGCGGTTTATGTGGTAACCGAAGCTCGGTGCTCTCCAATTACGCTTGCTTCTACCAGCACTTTCCAGACACTGCTCAAAAGTAGGCGCACCACCAACGGCATGCTGATCCGACGCGCTGCAAAGCTCGTCGGGGGTGATTGCGCAATGCTGATACGGTGCACGCGGCAGGAATGTGCCAGTCAGCTACATGCATTCAAAAGCAGGTCGACGCAAGCACTCGTAAGGATTGCCCACATGGCTGCTACGCAATAGCACGTAGGTACAACGGGCTGCATGATTCCGCTCATTTCTCTGCTTTGTTGCGGTCCGCGTGCACCTCACGCGGCATGCCTCAAGACCCGCCGGGCCTTCCCCGGTGGCTTACAGTTTAGCGGTACCGGTACACAATGCACTATTACGATGTCGTGGGCCACATATCACGCATTTCAAGTTTCAATAGACAGCACGTGCGGCAGCCAGCAACGCGGCCGCCACGCGACCTACCCGTGCTTTCAACAGACTGTAGCAACTTTGGACATCATGCAGAATGTAAAGTGTCTAATCCACACCTACCCCAATCGCACTAGCTTGGCAGCAATGTGTGGCCGGGCAAAGCCAAGGGCTGGCGTGTGCTTTGAGCCGCCACAGCCACGACGCTCCAGGCTGGCTCGCTGCACCGCTCGTATGTGTGGTATTGTTTGCTGAGCGGAGATGCGAGCAGGCGGGCGCCCCAGCAGGATGTGCAGTACTGGCCGTGCAGGCACACTCGACAGCAACACAACATGCCACACAGCCGCCTCAAAGCTGCCTCAAAGCTCAGAGCACACAGGGCGGGTGGAAAACTGGCTATGCTTGTATTAGGTCCACCCTTCGCAGCGTACAAATGAGGGGCCAGCAGTCCAGGTGGCGCTGCGGGGCAACAACCTGCTTGCAGAACCAAGACCGGCAACTGCAACTGGCGCAGCGCCCACGTGCACACTGGGATGCTCAACATACGGTCAGGCAAGTCGATGGGCCGTTGCAAGATAAGAACGACCCTACACGCAAACCGCGCGGCGCAGACCCGCAACCAAACTGCAAAACGTCCACACCAGCGTCCGCTGGTTTCGCTCGCCACGCTCAACAATGCAGTTGTCCATCTGGAGGGGAGCACGGACTGCTTTGCTAGCACGCTCACGATGCAAAATATACGGTACTGTAAAACACCATATGGAAAGGGAAACTGAAACGCAAATGCGCCACTGCAGAGCCATGGGTGCACGTGATCAGTGGGAAGCTCAGTACGCTCGTGTGCACGCATGACACCAGCGTCGCAAACGCACGCACGCGCGTACCCAAACCTGGCAACGACACTACAACACAATGGTGGTGTGTGCATGGTGGTAAACCCTGTTGGTCAGGCCCACCCGCCAGGCCGTAGAGTCGCAGGACAGATTTGGAACGGCTACATGACACACTCTTTGGAGCAATCGCATGACACGCTACGCTCACATGCTACACATGACATGCCACTTCAACCATCCATGAATGGCCCGATCGGCCACGTGATGTAAAGCCAATCACGCCACGTTCGCCACCACCCACCATCCATTCCCACCAGGTGGCTAGAGTCGGTTGCAATGTTGGGCGCGCATGACCAGTGAGCAGTAAGGCATACTCAGGCAATATCTCATCAGTGCGCCAAGCATTGCAGGTCGATTTGTAGCCCATGGCAGTGATCGACAGTTGCAGGCAGGAACGATAAATTGCACAATGAGATGCTGGCCTGCAGGGCAGGGAAGCTACGCCCAGGCAGTCACCACGCAGTGCGTTTCCATATGCGGCCGGCGCAAGCGCAATGATGATGCGCATCACAACACGCGAAAGCGCAGGGTGGCCTTGGGACACGGCCTGTGTCTGAGCAAGCGATGAGTGGCGAGATCCGCTGACAGACAAGCGGGCCTCGGTGGGAGAGCGCAAGCGCTCGTAAATCAGAAGTCCAGAACACACACCTACGGCAGCGCGGCGCTGGCGACACGCATGGCAGTACCCATCACCATGCGTGCCCTCACGCCTCCTCAACACAGTGCCATATTGAGTGCTGATAAGAAGGCATCAAAGGCGGTTCATCACCAGGGTGCGGAGGTGCTCCCCCACCACACACACGTGTTGCGCCGATCGAAGCTAATCACACAAATGTGCACACAGTTAGGAGCCTTACCGAACCGGACGGATATGAAGCGACATTTGCGGGCGTTTGCGACAGCACGCGTGTGTGTTCTCAGCAGACCTCCCAACACGAGCGCTGGCGAGCCCCTTCCCACCTAGCCACATGTTTGCTGATATACTCCGCTGCTACGCTGCTTGAGTTGGCACGGAGCTGGCACAGGGCGCAGGCTCACACTTCAGCGATCCGCACGTTATATACCTACATCCAGGGCCAGAGCCCACACGGCTAAGCCCAACAGCCGTGCCCAAACCATATGATAGTGCCAGGGCTAAGATGTCACGACGGCGTAAAACTTCGCTCATAGCCATCGCAGTAATGCGGCCGCCGGTGCGTTGGCATCAGCAGCTGCTAATAGCACAGCAGACCAAGCATGGGCTTGCGTCCCACAGAAGGACCATACAAATGCTATGCGTACGACACAAACTGACAGACGTGCAAGAACGTGTGTCACCGTATTGCTTGTATGCTAGCGCTAAATCGACCGCGAGCCACCAAAGCAGGCCAGGAGCTGCAGCAGCGGTACGGTAATACAGATGGTGGCGGCAGGTGAAGACTGCCATAGACAGCGTGTATGAAAACCAGCATTACTGCCTTGCGAGCCATATTCAGGGATCACATCATGCCAGGGGCAGCAGGCAGTAATGTGATCCGTGCTCCTATCGCAATATCCCTCGTGAGTCACCCACACCAAAAGGGGGCAAAAAGGATGCGTGCGCATACGTTGCATGCGCCACATGTACTGCGGTAGAAGCAGTACACAAAGCATGCGCTACACGTGCACTGGCGTGGGTTGGCTACCAGTGGCATGAAGCCTAAGCAGCACGCGAGCTTAGCCAAGCGGGAAAACACCGGCGGGCGCCGCACACATGCGCGCGCAACACGTGTGGGCGTGTCGTTGCACGGTGCCGCGCCTACTACGCAAGCCAAGGATTAGAAAAACATGAATGCAGCTTTAACAATCGATCGTTGACCATTCAGCATTGACCGCGCGCTCTAGGTGTGTGCACTGCGGTAGGGAAGGTTTATTTGTATGCCTTGCACCATATACTCGTTTGTCATTGCTTGGGCTGGCAGCCGGGGTTGCAAGCCTGCTAGCGAGGCTGCAGCCTGCGAGTACTACTCCGCCGCACATACAACACCCCTGCTGCATAGCAGCTCGTCTCATGCATGTGACACTTGATACTTGCCCCCCCGATCTTAACGCTGGCGTACAGGTGCATGTGGCCATGGTAACTCCGGCTGATGCAGTCGCGCGTATCAGCCAGCCCCTCATCAGCGGAGCTCGCAACAACAATCGTTTGCACGCGTAACCATAGGCAAAGCGCAAACCCACAACGCGCAAACCTCACACGTTGGTTGATTCTGCCATGCTCGTGGAGTTGCAGCCCATCATTCCGACCAGCGGATTGAAGGGCAGTGATTCTAGGAAGCCATCACAGGCATTTGGTCCAGCCGCACAGAAGTCTAGTAGCATGTATGGAGGTGCGCACGCGCATGTGGGGGGGGCGCTATAAACCAACATGGGTATCAGAAAGGGGGGGCACGCAATGTAGCCGGCCTCAGACCACTACCAACACACGTATGCGCGATAGCTTGTGGCGCATGAACAAATAGCAGCCCCGCCCCGCCCAATACGATGTTGTGGCCGCCACCTTGCACGCACACCCACCCACAAACACACATAATCAACAGGCAACGCGCCCGAAACACGGTCGTTGAGCCCACAGTGTGTTCTTGGCGGTCTGTTTGAGGCAGTTGCGCACACGCATGTATACGACACAATACTCAACACGCAGGGTGGACGGAGGGGTGGCCCAGGTAAAGCGGCTTGTTGCAGCGTGTAAGCTGCTGCTTGGGCATTTGTGAAGAAGGCAGACGGTCAGCCATGCCGTAGTTATGCCAACGACAGGAAACTGCACGCCAGTTTTCGTCTTGGGTGATGTATCATACGCGCTCAAAGACAGGTAAGGATGGGTGGCACTGCAGAGGTCAGCCGGTGGAGGCGGGGAAAGGGGAGAGGGCTATGACATACACTTAGGGGGGAGCGCAACACATAGGGGGGAGCGCAAAACATAGGGGGAAGCGCAAAACACAGGCACCCCCGGGGTGGAGTAGGTGGGGGCAGAGAAGGGGCGACCCACACACTGTGACGGCTTCTGATACTTGTGCCGCCATAGTAGACCGTTTTGTAGGTCGCTACTTGGCAAGGCAGGCACAGCAGTACGCCCTAGGTAACAGTACACCCTAGGTGCCAGTACGCCCTAGGTAGCTACCAGCACGGTACCCAGTATTAATGCCACGAAGGGCACGGCTTGCAAAGATATGGAAGAAATAGTGAAAATGCCAGCAGAAGCACTAGCGGTGCCACAAAACGCGTTGCAGCTCAATACACTTATGCACCCGTTGTGTTGCACTCTCCACAGGAAAACCCAGCCACCACTCCAAAGCCCGGGATGGACTGCTGCCATGAGCATGCGGCCGGTTAACAGGTGGACGGCTGGAAAGCTGGCTTGAGGCCTGTGGTCAGTCTTACCCAGCAACGTGGGAGTAGTGGGGTGCCGACTAGAGGTAACACCACCACTAGGCCTGAAACACTCCCAGCTGAGTACGGCTACAGACGACTGTCAGTTGTGCATCAAAGAACGGGCTTGGGCAGGGCGGTACTTGGGTGCAGGCAGAGCGGCACTTGGTACACCAACAGAAGTTGGATTTTATTTCCTTAGCTTTTCGCTGCGGTCGAGCAAGGCGCTGCATTGCCTCAGGTGTTGAAAACTAGAGCGTTGTGGACGAACTGGATTCGATTTGGTGCAGCAATTGAGCACATCCAGAGCTGCCCTACGTCCCTCAGGCCTGGCTGATGGCGTAGTGAGGGAACTGCTGTGAGGGCCTCACATGCTCGCGCGTAGTGGAGCGCAGTACCTGTGAAGAAGCATTGCGATGCGGTCCCGAATGTGTCCACCTCCTCCGCCAATCCACACGAGGTGAGTATCCGAGACACCTCAGCCTTCACTTCCTCTACAGGTGAATTCAAGCACGACACACCAGCACACACGGGCACAGTGCAGAGGCTTTGGTGAGAAAAGTATGACTCCAACGTTGCATAATGTGGTCCACGGCAGAATTGCAAAGTCACACCCAAGCATACGGCCATGGCTGCTGCTGACAAGACATATGGACACCCCCCCAAGCCAGGCTTAGGGACAAGGTGCAGGACACAAATTCCAGCAGTGGTTAGTCGATGCACACACTGACAAGGGTTCATGGTTAGTGACCAGTGCTGACGGTGTCAATTCCAGCCCCCGCCCCCCTTACCAGGGCTGCTGTTGGGCCTGTGTTCCAGCAGCCCATCCGTATGGAATATGATGGCAACGCCCGTGTTCCAGCTGCTTCCAGCAGGTGATTCAGCAGCAAACGTACTGAGGGGCGGGGAGTCGTGCCGTGGCGTCCGCGTCCGCCTCGGCTGCACTGGCTGGTACACTATCGCCTGCCTGGGCGGGTCAGGCGAACCATTGCTAGTCTCCTCACTGCCTCGCATCTTGTGCACCTGCATCCAGCACAACAAATGTTCATTTGCATACTGACTTCCTGACGCAAAGAAGCAGCCGCGGCTCCTGGATATGGAGCACTGCGTGGTCAGCCCCTGGACGGAATTGGTGTTTTAGTGGGCAGGAGGCATGCCAAAGAGACGTTCGTGCGTTGCCCACAAAGTAAGCCTGAGGTGCTGATGCGTTGCGTCAGACGCTGCCAACACGAAAACGTGTCGCTGCTGCAGCAGTAAAGCTGTAAGTACAACATACAGACGGGAGTTCTAAACCTGACACTGCAGCATGCTTACGCTGGCTTGCTTGTTCTGTTGTTGCCCTGCTCGTACGGGCAGAAAGAGAAGTGGTGCTCAAAAAGTAACCAGGTTGACCTTGTCCACACCTACATACAGAGTCAGTGTGCAGGCTATGCGTGTTAACCTTTTTGTTTGTGAAACAACCATAAGGCCCAACACAACTACCCATGGTCCACATTCATCACGTCCCGCATGTGTGCCATCCCAACTGTTCTCATGCCCCAGGGCCCGCTCGTCGTCTGAAACAAGCAGCGACGAGCACAAGTAGGAGGGTCCAGCACAGCTATTCTTCCTTCCCGTTGGCCTCACATGCAGGGGTGCCCAGTGCTCACACGACCCGAGCTGCAGGATGCCTACCTGCAACCCACTTGCAATCGCTGACGCTGCTCCACCATAGTGCGTGCTGGGGCACTGTGTGAGGGGTTTCAAATTAGCTCGTTACATGCTCCAGCAGCAGGTTGTGTACGGGCGGCAGTCCTGGTTGAAGGTGCGTTTACTGAATGCACGCCACCTGCCATTGCACCCCGAGCATTGTGAAGCTCCTAGCCCTGCCCGGAGCTTGACCGATGTGTGCACTAGTTCAGAGCCGCACTTGCGTACGCTGCCTGCATATCCTTGTGTTCGCCCACGACGAGGGGCGGGGGGCGGGAGGTTGGTCTGGTTCGTGGTTCACAACAAGATTTGTACACCTGGACATATGCTTCTTTTGCTTTGTAAGTTGTGCCTTTGAGAACGTGCTGTTGATATGGTTTTAGCAGCTTCGTAGCGTGCGGGTGTTTGCCAACAATGACATGTCTCCCAGTAGTACGCAAGGCAGGAGGCCGTACGCAGGAGGCGGACCACTCACACACCGCTTGGACAAGGCCAGGAATTAAGTAAAACAGCTGGTTCAAGACGTGCTTTGAGAGGGTGTTTAACCTCAGGCCACGTGTGAGTGTTCCATGTGTACGCGCGGACACGACAGCCGGGAACAGCCGAACAAACGCGAAGACTGACGTCGCACCGTTGAAAGCTTTAAGTGCACCACAGAAATCGAGGCGCTACGTAAGCGCTGACCACACCCGACCGTATCGGTTTCGCTTACGTGTGGTTTACTTCAGCAGGTTGGGCCATGAGTTTTCAAGGGATCTCAACTTTCGTCCCCGTCCAGAGTATGGTCAGGCTCAGGCCAGCAGTGTCCTGCTTGCAAAGAGCATTTTTGGCGTCAGCAACCGCATCCATTTATGCGTGGCGGTGGACGGCGGTTCGGGGAGGTGAAATGACGACTGCCTCAAAGCGCATGTGGGGTTGGCTGATGCTGTCGCGTTCTGACCTGATTGCACCAAAAGGTGTCCTTGGTCCAGATTGCACAGTGGAAACAACAGGCCACAAACGAGACGAAGCGTAATGAATTGCGTAATGGGCAACACAGGGGCCATACATACATAACAGGCAAACACCTGGCCCTGGAACGCACACACCTGAGCATGCCATTTTCACTTACATCTGTCAATGAGCTTGCAATATGGTGTGGCTATGGACGGTGCGCCTGCCGCGTCGTGGTCTCGGGTTGGAGCTGGCGCCTTCGTACTACACCTCGTGCAACTCCTCCTCAAAGCGGGCTCGGAAACACGTTTGATGCTATCTTAGCACCTGAAAAGTAACCCGCAACAGCGATGTGGTGGGAGGATATGTATAGCCCCTCGCTCATCGTGCGCACATCACGAGTTGGTGCAACGGAGGGCAGAGGTATGTATTTATGGGTTGTCTCAAGGTGCAAGCGCTTGCTGCAGAAGCCGCGTTGTGATATTAGTATAACGCTAATATGTGATGGCTTGGCAGGAGCCTGCTTGCCGCGGCGCAGACTGTAGAGCATGCAAGCAGCGCGCCCCGCAGCTATGCCGCAGCTGCTGCTGCGGTAGGTCGCGTGCCGGCGCAGCGGCCGTAGGTGGAGTGAACCCCAAGCACTGTAGGGGCGAATATAAGCAAGCGTCATCTGCCTCGATTGCTTCAAGCCCCTACCCTCAAACCCAGCTGCTTGGACCACCAAAAGCAGACAGAGAGTACCAGACCGCACCCTTCACTCTTGAGTGTGCTGTGGGTGCTGTATCTCCCGCCTGCCATACGTACCCCACACGCCACACCCTGGTAATACAAATACCCCTGCCTCCCTTAAGGTTGTTGGGAAGGCCACGCATCATAATTGAATTCAAGGCGCGTGCTGGACGATTGCCCAATCCGTCAACATGGCGCCGGCACGTGCTTTCGGAGCTTCCGCAGTCAACGCCATCAGCGCGCTGGTGGCACTGCTGGCGCTGCTGGCGATGTGCCTCCCACCCGCCAGCGCCGCCGTGCCCGTGCACGTTACCGTGCACCTGCGTGTCTTAGTCATCAACTGCCCGAACGTGACGGCCGATCAGTTCACCGCCAACTTCTACGGCGCCACCAACGGGTTCGTAAAGGGCAGCTCGGTGATTCCCAACGGTGACGGCAGCCGCACGATCTTGGCCGATTGGGTGTCGCCGGCGGTGCCGCTGCCGAACGGCTGGGACGTGGCCCCGGTGCTCTCCGGCTGCCCCACTCCGGTGGCACGCGCGCTGCCGCTGGGCATCCGCATTATCGCCGCCGCCACGCCGTGGCCCGCCACAGACCTCACGGTCTCCCTTGAGTGAGCGCCTTTTGTACCGTGTTTGTACTGTAATGTACTGTACTGTGCCAGGGGGGCAGACGCGCTGCACGTACTTGCATCTCGCTGTACTGTAATGTACTGTAATGTACATGCATCTCGCGTGTTTGTACTGTACTGTCTCGGGGACAGAACGGGTAAAATTGTACTTGCTTGCGTGGCCATTCGTGCGTGGTGGACATAGTCAGTGTACCCGGCTGCCTACGAGGAGCTCAGGCGATGCTTGCATGCTGCGTTCCCTATGCATGGCACCACATAGATGCCACCACTGTTGCTGGTTTTCTGACCTACGCCTGTGGGATGCGCAGGCACGCCTCGGGAGTGGCGGTTCCGATCGACGACCTGAGGTCGCAAGTGGAGTCGCATCTGCTGCTCGGGTCCTACATTTATCTTAAGAACTTCCAGCTGATCGCCGCGACCACGACCGCCGGGCCCGACCCCACCGCTCCGCCCGCGGCATATAGCATGCTCAAGATCCTGCGGAACGGCGTGCTGGGCGCGCTCGCGCGGTACATACTGCCTGACTTGACCTGGTGGCAGACCTTCAGCTTCCGTGGTGCGTCATGCTGGCCGTGGATGCCGCCGATGTACTGCACTGTCCTGCAGGTTCCGCTCGGTCCATGCACGACGGTCTTGTGACGTGCAGAGACGGCATGTGTGTGGTAGCGATGGCAGATGGGATGAGTCATGCTAATCTTAAATCCGTTCGTCCGTCAAGACGGAGCTGGTGCACCAGCAGCATGACTCTCCTCTACGTTCTACATGGCACTCGCAAAGCATGCAGTCCAGCATGCGGTGGATTGATCGCATACGGGTGCTTGGCGCAGTGCGCATCCATGCACCACTCCACCCGTGTAGCATTGGATAGGTGGCAAGTTGGCAATGCTGAGATCAGAGGAATGGATAGTGCGCCCCCAGCTTCACCTGTGCAGAAGTGCACACGCACGAATGCAGGCCGTGCAGCGGGCAATGGGTCCGAGCATGGCTGACAGCGCCATTGCGATTTCCTCAAGCCTTACGCGGCGTGTGCGGGCCTGCCATCTGTCGGGCCCTTGCTCACTGCAACGTGTGTACTGCTGCGATGCTGCCGTACCGCACCGCAGTGTACTACGGGATCAACACCCTGTACGGCCGCAGCCCAGTAGTCACTTCGGGCTTCTCCGGCATTACGTACAAGTTCCCCGACATCCAAAGCATCGGCGATGGAGGCGGCTACGCCCTCCGAGGCTTCGGCTACGGCCCCTACGCAGATCCCGCAATCCGTCTGCGCGGTAAGGAGCCTGGCGTATGCAAGCAAGCCATACACACGGCATGCATCCTCATGCAGATGCCAGGCGACACCCGCCTGCAGCCGGCAGGCGGCAACGGCACCGTCACGCCTGGGTTTTGGATGCGCTTGCACGCACACGTGCTCCTGATCAAACATGGAGGAAGCGCTTAGCGCTGCCCCTATGTGCTGTACGCAGCCAGCCTCAAAGCATCCTAAGCATGCAAACATATCATGCATGCATGGACAGGGGGGGGGGGGGGATG
>BDDA01000539.1:10702-67733 GCA_001662385.1 Chlamydomonas asymmetrica
CACCCAAATACCCAAACACAGGCACAAGGCACCGGCACAGAAACACACGCATTACCACCACCGAAACAGCAAGGAGCTGGACTCGTTGACCCCTGTTACAGGCCTGTGTCTACGTTTGACCACAGCATAACTGCGAAAGCATGGACGAGCGAGTGCGCCATGAGTCCATGACTCACCAGGCGGGTGCAGTACAGGCATTCACTGTCAGCGCTCCACTCCAGGGTCGGGCCACAGCCAGTGGCCAGCACACGGCCGTGTGCCGCAGCGCCGCCGCTGTGTGCAGCGGGGGTGTCAGCGATGGCAGCGCTGGTGGCGGCGCCGCCGCCCACAACTGCCGAGGCTGGGGCTGCGTAAGGCAGCTCGTGCAGCACAACTGCATGAACGTGTACAAACAGTATAATGCATGCAGAGCGGTCGGCGGGCTAGTGTAGGGTAGGCCAGCAGGCCATCACTGACGGTAGGCGGAGACACTTGAGCCTCAGGTTCAACACCTCGATGTTCCACTGCCCAGAACCAACGCATCCAGGACGACCGGCGCGCCCAGCTGGCACAAGTAGTCGAGCACCGATCCGAATCGTATAGATATCAGGATAACGGCATGAGCACCGCTACGTTAGCCGCTACGTTGTGGTGCATGTGGACGGATCACACAAGCATGCTACAGCAGGTACACACGTACCATCGTACTGCTCGTCCCCACGCGAGTCCAGGGTGAACGCCACAAAGCGTCCATTTGGGGAAACCTGTTAGCCACAGCATCGAAGCACAGGCATGCACATTCAATGCATTGTACAGGCACGCTTGTGTGAATGTACAGCAAATGGGGTGTGGGTCTCGTGTCTTGACAAAACATGAGTGCATGCACGCTTGGCTACAGTCCCCAACCCTGCCCACCAAGGTCAGACACGGATTCTGGATGTGGTTTATCACCAGTTCCTGATTCTGCTCTACACAATAGGTGCGCAACTGCACGTGGGTCTTGCCATTCCAAAACGCCATGCTGGATCGCTGAATGGCGGCCAGCCCGCATGCATCACAATCAGCCCGCATGCTGAGGAGGAACCATCGCATGAATCACACAGGTTAGCGTTGCAATGGTTGCATACAGCACCTTGGATGAAGCGATGTCACAGTACGACAAGCTACGGTCATCGGCCAGCTGGTTTGGGTCCAACACGACCTGCGCTGCCGTCTGGCAGGCACCATCTGCGCTGTCGGGGCGGCCGTCCTCGTTGGTTCTGCTGCCAGCACCACTGTTTCCGCTCCTGCTAGCGCTGGGGGAGCCAAGCTTGTGTTGTTTTTCGTGCTCCTGCACCCTCTTCTGTTCATCGCTGTGGATGCTGCAGGCCAGCAGCTGCGCCCGACTCGGCACCGAAACCACCTGTGGCGAAATGGCAGCCTCGGCTGTCGATGGGTCTAGCGGTGCAGCAGAAGCCGAAGTTGCGGCCTGGAGGGGCCAGCGTGTGCGGTATGTCACCCAGTAGTCTACTGGGCCGCGCTGTCGCCAGTACCACCACACCTCCAGGGGAGGGTTGTCGTCCTGCTCCGCAAGCCCTGACTGCTGCTGCGCTTGCGGCTCAGGGTCAGCCGTAGGTGTGTACCGTCCTGGGAGACGTGAGTCAGCGTGATTGCCACCTTCTGGTGCAGTGTGCTGTGCTGGCGCTGCCCTGTCCGTCAAAGGCGCGTCGGGCTGCTTGTCTGGGTGGAGCCTTGGCCACGGCGCGGATACCTCATATATTGGCGTACGGCGTGCCATTGACTTCAGCAGCTCGCCTCTCAACTGCCCAGGGCACCGCAAGACACATGCAGTTGGATGGCATTTGCGTAAACATCATAAGCAGATGTGCGTGGTTGAAGCACCGAGCAGCAGCCAACACTACGGTCTCACCTCGTCAAACGCAGCCAGCTTGCCAGCAGCGTACCGGTTCTCCGCTTCCAAGTGCTGCAGAACCTCACGCTGAGACCGCCCATCGTCCCTCAGCCTGTATGAGTACCAACAGGCAGGTGCAGGTGCGACGCACATACGGGAAGTTGCAGTGATTTGTGCACGAGGAGTGCAGCGGTTGGTGATACACTCATGGAGAACTGCGTGGAGCTTTGGTAACAACACTCCACACAAGAACAATCTTCTGGCAGCCAAGCAAACTTGCGACGTCCGGAGTGTGCAATGAGGAAGCCGTGGCGGTAAGCACAAGTCCTGAACACACACCAGAAATATGGGTCGGCCAGGGAGCCTCCGCTTGGAGAGCTCCATACATAAGGAACTTTCTTTAGGACCGGGGCTGATGTCACTAGCGAGCTCATTGTGTGTCGCAGGTCAATACCGTAGCGCCCGTGCTGGTTGGCTGTGGTTGCAGCTTCAGTGCACCAGGTGGCAAACGATGTTGTCGTATCCCTTGCAACTGCCATTTCATAAATCGATTGTACATGCAAGCGTGGGGCGCAATGTTTTGTTGCAAGGTTCGCAGCCTTGTTGCTTTTCCATGACACTTTACAGATGTCATCCCCCAAAATCCATGCCCACTGTCCCTTGATGGAGAAGTGAATTGATTTGTATGCGCAGCCCGCCCATGCCTTCTCTGTCCTGGAAGGTCAAAGCGCGACAACCACCGAAACCGCAATCGCGTGTGCCTCTTTGCAGGCAAAGGCAGGGGGCAGTCCTTGTTCCTACACGTCTTATTAAATGCCTAGTATACTCACCTATATCACCGTGCATTCGGTTCTGGGATTGTCGTTGCCCCAGTCGTCATCACTTATGAGACCCTGCAGATTCCAAGCACCGAGAAGAGGGATATGCTTGCAGCAGACAAAAATTTGTAGCAAAAAGCCAGAAGGTTGTTGGTGGACAGTCAAAGCACTCCCTTGCAACTTTGACACTTTGACATGCTGTCAGGAGCAGGGTAGCGGCACAGCAGCACTCAGCAGAGCAGTCAATCAAAGCAATCAAGCCTGGTGAATTCCACTGCAAAGACGCAGGAATGGACAGGTCCCAGACTAATGCCACAGAGGAGGTTTGGAGCGAGGTATGCACCTTGTTGTGCTTCTTCGGTTTTGCTGTTGTGAAACCAGCGCAAGCTGTTGCAAGCTACCCTGGCTGGGGACTTGTGGTGCGAGACAAGCTGTCAAAAACATCTACGAATGCCTGGGCTCTGCTGCGCTCTTGCGACGCCACGCGATGATGATGGCTCCAGGCTTTGCAACGTAACCCTGGTGGAGTACGAAGCGTGTCGCCTTCTGCATTGCAGGATGCTGCGAGCTACGCACCCTCTACATCAACATCCATACAAGAACTAATCGCTGTGAGGAAGAGGCACATCGGCCCGAACACGGCGCTGAACTATGACAATCCACTATGCTTCATTCGTGGCCAAGGTTCTTACCTGTACGATGAACGTGGCGAGCGGTACCTGGACTGCGTGGTAAGCATCAGTCAGGATAAGGAAGTTTGTTTGCCGTGACTGGTGTAACTTGGCTGATGTAGTTTGCTGGCGGGTGCAAGTGTCAGCAGCAGTGTTCAAGCAACACATTCCGCGCCTTGCTCACCAGCACTGAATTATGTTTTGTATTGCCTTATGCAAGCACAGAACAACGTGGCACATGTTGGCCACGCACACCCAGAGGTGAGCTTCTCAAGTGCATGTGATGACTCAAAACCCTCTGCACGCGTGTCGGAACCAGTGGTGTCATGCGATGAGCGTTTGCTTGCTTCTCTATGCACGGTTTATGTGTACGCTTTTAGGCCTCCCTCAAAGGCCTTCCATTAAGCATACCTCTCTCCCTGGCTGTTGTGCTGACGGTGCAACTTTGCACTGATGCTGTGTTGGCAGGTCGTTGCTGCTGTCAGCTCACAACTGGCGCAACTGAACACAAACAGTCGATACCTGCACCCCAGTCACGCAGCCTTCACAAAGGAGCTCATTTCTACCCTTCCCAAGGCACTGCAGGTGAGGGCACCTGCAAACCCTGATAATGGCCCTCTGCAAGACCTACTGCAGTTTCCACCTCTGCGCTTTGTTCAACATGAAGCAAACGCCTGTATATAACTGTGTCTGCAACTGGCACTCACACTGAACACTCTATGCCGCCTGCTGGACTGTGCAAGTGGTTTCGGTTTAGCATCACTCATGCACATGTTTGTCTTTGATGCAACCTATGCTGCCCTTTGACAGCTAGTTGCTGCAGCAAGATAGCCCTGTCACCTTTCTGCTTTTACGCTGCCTATGGTGCAGGTGCTTTACCTGGTGTGCTCCGGCTCCGAAGCCAATGACCTTGCGTTACGCGTCGCGATGGCCACGCGGCCTGGCGCGACCCACGTTGTGGTGATGGGCGGCGCCTACCACGGCCACACCTCAGCTGTGATCCAGCTTTCGCCTTACAAGTTCTGGGGCAAGGGCGGCCAGGGACGCGCGCCGCACGTGCACGTCATCCCGTGCCCCGACCCGTACAGGTGAAGTGTAAAACACTTGCAGTAATCATTGCTTCTCCTTCCAGCGCTGACCAACAGGCAACCCACACACAGCCCCCTGTACAGCATGCCCACTCTCCTCAGTTTTGCAGTGTCATTTCAGCTGCCTAAACTGCAAACCCCTGGCTGCACAACCGCAAGGACTGCGTCTGATGTGAACGTGCCTGCGCACCAAATTAGCATGGGGCAAGCGCAGCGCTTGCATTCTTATACTTCCGCTGAGGGTGGCACCATTCGCGCCATTCACCCTGTTTTGAGCGTCGTCAACCGAGCGTCCATGTGGCTGGGGCTCGCGCAGGGGCCAGTACCTGGACGGCCGTGCGGCTGCCAGGGCGGCGATCGCGCAGGCGCACGCCGCCGGCGGGCGCGTGGCGCTCTTCCTGTGCGAGTCCATCCTCTCCTGCGGCGGCCAGATCGTCCTGCCAGACGGTTACCTGCAGGTGGGCTCCCGCCTCCGTTGCACAAAAGTACACGCGAGTGAAGGAGGGCTTGCAACAAGCTGAGCGGTGCAACCGCCACGCCACGCATGCCAGCAACGTGACACATCTTGAGGGTGCTTCCCTTGCATGCATTTTCCATGATTACTGCACACTGATGAAGGTGCATTACTCCGCATGCTTGCCATGCTTGCACTTGCTGCTCGCGTTACCGGTACGGGCACGTCATTCTGCAGCTGCATGTGATGATGATGTGCATGATGATGTTCATGATGCTGATTCCAGGCGGTGTACGAGGAGATGCATGCGGAGGGTGCGCTGGTGCTGGCGGATGAGGTGCAGTGCGGGTTCGGCCGTGTGGGCGCGGCCATGTGGGGCTTCCAGACGCAGGGCGTGGTGCCGGACATGGTGTCCATGGGCAAACCCATCGGTGAGCCTGCCTGGGAGGGAGGAATGGCATGAAACCAGTCGCTCGGTCCATTTGGACTTGACTGCTCCCTGCAAAGTTGCAGCCTTGCACAATACTTGAGTCGTCAGGGTTATTTGCTCCCGTGGGGCCATGCAGTGTGGGGAGTGTGGGGGGCGCAAGGGTCCTGCCTCAATCCCCGCATGGGCATGTCTCTACATGTGCCTCCCGCGGGTGTGCCTCACTCGGGCGCATGCGCCCATCCATCAAGGTACCCCGGAGCCAGGCGCCTTGCATGCACATCCTGAAGCCAGCAAGGCAGTGGTCTGGAAGGTCTCTGGGCGCACATAGCATGAACATCGCCCAACCTAACCGCACTGCTGAAACAAGATGGCTGATAGCTGAAGCATCAACTAGCTAAACCAGCCGCAGGGGTTCGTGCCCACTGCCCCAGCCCACAAAGCACACACGTGATGCCATGAATCTATGAGCAATGGAGCGCGCACGGATTGCAATCAACTTGCATCTCCATGACCCTGACATGCGATGCACATAAACGATAGTGCTTGGTACCAGATCAACGGCATGTCCTAGTGCTGCTGTTGAGCTGATTCGTGGTGTCAGTCTGCTCTGTAGCTGATTCCAATGCTAATTCTGCTGTTGCTGCTGCCGCACGCAGGCAACGGGTACCCCTTGGCGGCGCTGGCCATGACCCGCGCAGCAGCCCAGGCCTTCTCCGCCGGGGGCATGGAGTACTTCAACACCTGCGGCGGCAGCACCGGGGCGGTGGCGGCGGGGCGTGCGGTGCTTCATGTGATCCGCCAGCAGCGGCTGCAGCAGCACGCGGCGCAGGTGCGATCATCACAAGCACACATGCACATGCACATATAGACAACTGGGAAGGCAGTCCCCCTCCTCAGTCAGCGCGTTCCTTGGGCATGGCCCATGGGAATCTTGAATGAACAGGAACCTTGAATGAACACAAACTGGAAATGGTGAACAGGAATCTTGAATGAATACACACTGGAAATGGTTATGCACCAGGTGCGTAGCATCTGGCACATCAGCCTCCGTATCCCACTACGTGGTGATCAGCAAAGTAACGTAGCACAACGCCACACTCTGAAGCCCATTCTGAAAGCGACATCACGGTGTTGCTTCCATGGCGTCCGCTGCACGCAGGTGGGTGATGCCCTGCAGGCGTCGCTGCGGCGTGTGCAAGAGGCCAACGCCGACATCATCGGTGACGTGCGCGGCATGGGCCTGTTTGTGGGGCTGGACATCGTGGTGGACCCCGTCAGCAAGCAGTATGCGCCCGTCATGGCCAAGTGAGTTGCATGGGCCCTGCAGATCACGTCCAGCGTTGTGTTTACGTGTACGTGATTCCGTTGCAGTGGTCAAGAGCGAGTATATCGAGAGCTTGCCAGCCCATTCTCCCTCTAGGTGGAGACCGACAGCACTGCAGCAGCAGCGGCAGCGGCAGCAGCAAGGAGTGCTCTCTTCCAGAATCCCCCCTCACCTGCTTTCATGGCCATATCTGATATCTTGCTTTCCGACAAGCTCCTGTGGTGGGCATCACCATGGCAGCAGTGCCATCGCAAGCTGCTGCCAGTGCTGGGCCTCATACACGTTCCAATGCAGCATCCGCACGCAATTCGCAACCCCGCCGCCCTCCCCTTGACCCTCAAGCCCTCTGGCTGCTGCTGTTGCGCGCGTATGGTGCTTGCAGGTGGATCAAGGAGCAGCTCAAGGCGCGGCGCGTGCTGGTGTCGTGCGACGGCCCGTACGACAACGTCATCAAGTTCAAGCCGCCCATGGTGTTTGGCTTGGCGGAGGTGGAGGCCTTGACCAGCACGCTCAGGTGGGTTTGGGTAGCGTCCCATGGACAGTGGGGAAGTCGAAAATGCCGGGGTTCGTACTGGCTGCTGACTTGCTTCTGAGGCTGCCTTCAGGTGGCTGGCTGGCACCTGCACGCCAGTGTGGAAAAGGCACTTGGGCGTTTCCATCCGCCTGAAAGTGCCCCGCATGCAAGCGCTGCACACCTGCATGCCGGCGCCTGCCTCACCCTGTGCCGCTCGTAAATCATAATGCCTGCGCTGCTGAATGCATGCTGCTTACAGCGCTGTGCTACGGGAGGCTCTGACGCCGGAGGTGCGGCAGCGCATCGCCAGGGAGGAGGTGGAGCACTGGCGCAAGGTGGGTCGGCGGCCAGCTGGCTGCAATTCGGCACATGGCCACATGCACGCACGCACGCACGCACAGCAGCAGCAGCGCTGCCCAGCCTAATGCCTGACATGCCTGATGCCGAATACGTGGCGCGCTTCTGCACATGTGCGCGGGCTCACAAGCACAGATTCTGAGACAGCGGGCACTCATGACTTGTGTCAGGCGTGCTCATGCATGAAAAGGTTAACGGCAGCCAGCCAGGCTTGAAAGGCAGGCGTTAGGGCAGGGACTGCGCCAACCCCCTGTCGAGTCGAGCCGGCAAGGCATGTGAGGTTCAGAATTTAACTCAGGCAGTGAGTATGTTCGCGCGGGTGTGTGCATGCCGTGCGCGTGTTTGGGAGAGGGGTGAAGGCGTTTGGTCGGGTCGGGAGGCGCAGCGAGCAAGCTGAGCATGGTGCGCGTGGCATGGCTACAACCTTGTGGCCACAGTCAAATGGTGGAATGAAGGCTTATCACGTCCGACCTGAGTGTGAGGCGCGCTTGCCGCTTTGCACTGCCCCTGTACTATCCCTGCTCACAGGTATATGCCCCAATCAAGCGGCGCTATGACGACGACGCGGCGCAGCTGATGCAGGTGGCCGCCCGCGGCAGCGCGGCGAGCCTGCAGCACGCGGCGACGCCGTCGTCATCAGCGCTGGAGCCTTCAGTGGTGATGGTGGCGGCCAGCAGCCCCGCCACCTGCGTGCGATCCCGCTTGTGAGGGCCTGGCAGTGGAGCAACACAGCGCGGGCCAGCGCTGACCACCTGTTGAGGACCAGTATTTGGACTTTGCAAGTTATGTTCTGCAGTGTGGACCCAGAACGTGGTTCAAAGTGACCAAATACGCATGCATGAGTCTGAGTAAGGTATAGTGTGCTGTGAGTGTGTGCGCCTTTGTCAAAATGGGCGTTGCCGCGAGGTGGTGAATGTGATCCTGTAATGCTAGCCATGTGCGGCCTGCATGGACAATGCAGTGGCAGCGCAAGCGCCTGACGCTTGCTAGGCACAGAGCAGACCTCTCTACCTCTAGCGAATACAGTTATCCATCCGTAAACTGCATGTGTTGTGTGTGACCTGTGCCTAGAACACCCGAGGCGTGAGTACTGCAGCAGCATGTGTGATGCGGATGGCGGCAGTGCAGCGAGGCCAACTCGTTCCCACACAAAGTACTCTGCTATCCATAGCTGACAGCGCCTGGTGCAACCCCTGGTCAGCAAAGCCCAACTCCTGTGTTACTTCCATGTCAATGCGTTTGCCAAAGCCTGAGGGATTACAGTTGAACCCTGCGCGGTCGAGCCCCGTCACACCCAAATTTGAGGGCAGCCAAAGGGCTTGAGGCATGTGGGTCAGCCACACATACACCCATGTGAACGCGAATTATGATCAGTGGAGGAATGTAGGTGAGGGGTCAACCACTCTGAGCCAGAGCCAGAGCACGGGAAACCCCACAGGGATCTGGCCATGGCGCTGCTGCATGTGCCTCAACGCATCATGAACAGATCGTTGCAGAATGCTACCAGGAATAGAAGGTGAAGGCTGGGTATGTCAGTGTTGGGTTGTTTGATGCTCGTGGTAGCACGCAAAAGCATATCAGGTCCGAAGCAATCCAGGTCCGAAGGTATCAGTACGCTATAAGCCGATTGTATGTAGCTGCAGGTGAGAGGGCATGGGCAAGCACGAAAGACAGCGGCTGTGTGCATTGCACGCGTGCATAGAAACAGGCAGCAACAAACACAAGGTCTTGACCATAAGCTTTGGCATAGTAAGGGAGCTGTGAAGCACACATGGCTAATGACAGCGCGCTGGTTCGCCATATCGTATCACTGCGTGCTGCGGTCCTCTTATTGCTCGTTGCACATGCATTGGATGAATTGCTGCTGTTGAAGCCTATATCGCCAGTAGCAGTAGCTTTCCAGCTTGTCAGCTGTTGCATTTAAACGGTCACACACTGAAGTTGCTCTGGAAAGCTTGAAGAAAGCGTTCCATACGCTTGTAGGACACCAGTGCGTGGATAAGCCCTCTGTGGCCTTGTGGGTGTTCAGAAACTCTGCTTGCCGAAGCTACCATAGCCAAATCGCATCAATCCAGGTTACTTGTTTGACATCATGCGCTGCATGTCGGCCTCGGCATTCGCCACATCGGCAGGCTGCAAGTTGTACTTCTGGACCAACACGTCGATGGCCTCCGGGGTGAGGAAGGCGGGCAGGCGGGGCCCCAGGCGGATGTTGCGCACGCCCAGGTGCAGCAGCGTCAGCAGCACCGCCACGGCCTTCTGCTCAAACCAGCTGATGTCCAGCGACAGCGGCAGGCTGTTGACGTCGGTCTTGAAAGCCTTGGCAAGCTCCTGTGAGACGCACAAATAAAGCCATTCACATGCTGGTCAGCCAACGATCCACAGAAACAGTACGGAGCAGGGTGCCAGATGGCAAGCAAAGTGGCGTTAAAACCGACAGACAGAGGGCAGAGGACCCGCTGACCGTCCGTTATGCGTGAAGGCAATGTCCGCTCACTGCTGCAAGCCAAAGCCACTACATCGCTCCACGCTGAGATGCACAGCAAGCACTCCTGAATGCTTGGTGCAACATGCCATGGTAATGCACCTCGTGCGCAGTGTGGGTTGAGGTATCTGGTGGGTGTGAGGTATGCACCGTATGGCAATCACAGACCCCCCGTCAGAAGCATTCACTCACCGTGGCCACCACCAGCGCAGAGTAGGCGTCGTTGCACTGGCCCATGTCCAGCAGGCGGGGCAGCGGGGTGCCCGGCAGCATGCCAAAGTCCTGGTCAAAGATGCGGAACTTGCCGCAGCCCAGCGTGAGGATCATGGTGTTCTGGGGCATCACCTTGGAGAGCCTGTTGTAGTACTTGCGCTGCGGCTCAGAGCCGTCGCACCTGCGCGGTGTACACAGCGCGCGGCCGACCCAGCACTTACTGACTTACTGATGCCTTAGCGAGCTTGACAAGTGGCTGCTGGTGGGACAGGAATGGTTGAGGCAACAGCCTGGCACTTGGGGGAAACGGTCGTGTAATTATTCAGCTCCTGATGTGATGCAACATGACGCGATCATGCATACGCGCCAACCGTATGCAGCAAGATGCACCCAGCAGGCGTTGTCGTATCATGACAAGCCACTCACCCTCCGATGAGGAAGATGTGCTCCAGCTTCTTGGTCTGGATGGCGTCAATCACCGCAGGCGCCACACTCAGCACCGCGTTGTGACCGAACCCAACCTGCAGGCATGCCACCGCCACAACGCAATCAGCATACATCATAGGTGGTCCATGCAAGCCGTGCCACCCAGCAAGGGCAGTAGCAGCATCACCATGCACAACACGTTATTGAAGGCCAGATGGGCCCGGGCCCATCATGCGCATGGCCCGGTTCATGATGATATTGACAAGGCATTGCGATGCTCATGCATACTGCGCACGCTACATGCTACAAGTACGGGCATCCATATGGGATATCGAAGTCACACCGCCACAAGAGCGCGTGCTCTCACCGTGACGGTCTTCTTCTGCTTCTCCGGCCAGTTGTCGCACTGCTCCTGCGTGAAGCCCGGTAGCTGCTTGGCGCGCGCAATGACCTTGCTGAAGTCCTTGCCGCCCGCGGGGCCCTCAGGGCTGGCGATGTGGCCGACGCCCGACACACCAGTCTCGTTGGCGGTGAAGATGTTGTCGCGGTACACCTGCAATCAGTGCAACACCGATGTCCGCTGGTCAGAGGAGAATCGCGGGAGAGTTGAGCTCCACAGGCAACATAATGAGCACATGCATCAACACAGTTGTGCAGATCATCACATGAACAATGGTGTCAGCTCTGCAAGTTGAGCGCTGCTGCATACTGAAGCTGGGGTGCCCAATCGACCATCATACCTATCTTGCTTCTCTTGGCCCTTTCCCCTTCCCACCCCGAAATCCCCAAACCACCACACACCACACACCTGAAGGGGGTCGAGCACGCAGTTGGTGGTGACGAGGATGGAGCCCGGGAACTGCGCGAAATCAATCTTCTGGCGGTACCATGCACCGCCGTAGTGGCCTGAGGACACGCAGAGAGGCGCACACAAGCGACAACCATGTCAGGTCAATGTCATTCAATGACTGTACAGCACGCGGGTAGGTGAGGTTTTGGCAATGCAGCATTACACGATTGCAAGTTTTGCAACCCTGCTCCCAATCTCACCCTTCAAGCTGCATGTAAGCTGGACTGCACTGGACAATTCCTTACGCAGTCTGCAATGCTGCACACACACGAGCAGAACACCCTGGCAAACCACCCGCATGCCAGGGCGCCTCAGCCAAATCCTGCCTTGTCTGTTCCAACTCACCGGCAAGGTGAGGGTACTTCTTCAAGCCTGGGTAACCAAACGCGGGCAGCATCTCGCCGTGCGTGTAGACGTTGATGCCGGTGCCGGCGGTCTGCTGCAGCAGCAGGTCCAGGTCGTGCATGTCGTGGCCAGTCACCAGGATGGCGGGGCCGGGGATGGGGCTGAGCGACACAGGCGTGGGCACTGGGTGGCCAAACCTGCACAAGCCACGACAAGCAGCGGCAGCAGCGGTAAGTATGCGTTCATTGCGCCTTTAGTGATACAACCCCCGTTTTGCCTTGCAGTTGGGCTCGGTGGCATGAATGACCACCCCACCCCGCCTTTGGTTGAGGCACATACCATGGGCTCCAAACCAGCCGTGCCGGAGTCATGTGCAGCAACACTTGCCCATCAAAAATCAGTGAATCACAATGGAACCTTCAAGCTCTTGTACTGCAACTGCCAGCTCGACAGGTTACTCACTTGCCGGTGTGTGCCTCGCTGAGCATCTGCATGACCAGGAAGTTGACCTCTCCCGCCCTCAGGGCCATGCCCAGCACCGCGCCGACATCCTCGCACTCCTTGGTGCACAGGAAGGTGAGCGCCTCCTGCACAAACGCATACACGCGCGGGTCCGTCTTGCCCAGCGCCTCAGCGTGGTGCGCGTACGCCGCCAGGCCCTTGAGCCCGTACACAATCAGCTCCTGAAGGCCGGTCAGCGTCTTGCCCAGCACCGGCTGGCGCACCGTGATCGCTGTCTGCAGTCGGACAAGCACACAGGTTGCATGCATAGACACACGTTGCTGGAGGTCTGGGCGGCACAACAATGGCGCGCAACCAACAGGTAAGGCAACCCACCAGGTGACCCATATCGGCGCATCAAATGGGCATTTGGGTAAATCTGGGCGATCTGGGTCACCTCGGCCAGTGGGCCCAGCTGCCACACATGCACTTGGGCAGACGATCACGGGCTGGCATCTGGGTCATGCAACCAGTGGCCATGCGACGCTCACTTCACACCTATTCCTCGGGCTGGACCAGCATATGTGTGCGCAGCAGCAACCAGCAACCCAACGCACACCCAAAACAGCACATACTGTAAGACAGCCGCAGCTCGCCCCTACCATACCTCAGGAGAGAGGTCCAGCAGCTCAGCAGGCGACACGGACGACTTGGCGGCCTGCTGGGCGTTCCACGTCATCGGGTGCGGCATGGAACCAAACCAGCTGGGGACCGATGTGGCAGGCAGCGCGATGCCCTTGGCCTGCACGCATGCATCCAAGGGACAAGAAGTAATCGCTCAGAGTAATCGCTACGTGCTGGTTGCATGTAAAGCTGCCTGAAGACGTTTGGCGATTTCTGGGCCATGCAGGTTGCAACAGCGCACGGCGCACAAGGCCACATGCGCATGCTGTGCAGACGGGGACGGGGGCAAGTGGGTCACACAAGAACGGCGCGTGCTCGTGGGGATCATCGCAGCACGCACCTTCATGGCGGCCGCGAGCTTCTTGTGCAGGCGGGCGGTCTCCTGGAGGTACACGTAGAAGCGGCTGTCGTCAAAGTTGACATTGGTGAGCGTGCTGAAGAGCGCCGCGTTGATGAAGGTGTCGATCTCGGCGTCCTCCAGGCCGCCCTGGCGCGCAGCGTGGGCCATGCAGGAGAGGCCCTTGAGGCTGTACACCAGCAGGTCCTGCAGGCCAGCAACCTCGGGCGTCTTGCCGCAGACACCGACCCTGTGTACAACAAGTGTGTGTGTGGCGTAGCGTCAGCTGTCAGCCACAAGCAGGTATGCTGTGAGACGTACATGAGCAGCGGGTTCAGGGCCGTTGCGGATGGGGGTGTGGCGGGTGGGTTGCTGCTTGCTTAAGCGTGCTCACTGAATACAACAACACCAGCCATGGACTTGGTTGTGAAGCACACAGCAAGGCAATTAACATGTTGCAAATGCTGGGCAATAGAAGACAACTGTGGCTGGTTGCAGCGAGACCGGAACCGTTTGCAGTGAACGACACAGTGAACACAGTCAGTTGGTAATCTTGCTTTGAGACGCAGAGGGGCAAGAGTACTTACGTGGTGCAGCCTGTGCCTCCAGCTGTGGGCGAAGGAGCGGACGCAGGACATGAACACAATAGGCATGTGGTTTATTATACTGACAACAAACGCACAAACAGGAGGGACCGGGCAGCTGCAGCAAAGAACAAAACAGTTGAGCTTCAACTTACCAGTTTGCTCGCATTGCTGCAACACAAGAAAAACCGCAGCGGCAAAGGAGTGACAGCACACAGTCAGCGCAAACGTCAGACGCGGGTAAGACGTGCATGAACACACAGTGCTGGCTATAACAGCTCTGGATTGCAGTAGACGTCCTTGTAATGGGAGATTGCTGTGCTCAGAAGCTTGGAACACGAGGTTGCAGCTTTCAAACACAGCACTGTGTGTTCATGCACGTCTTCCAAGCTTCTGAGCACAGCAATCTCCCATTACAAGGACGTCTACTGCAATCCAGAGCTGTTATAGCCAAGCCATAACCAGGCCACACACATGTGCTGTTTTGATGCACGGTCCCGCGCCGAGCTGAACTCACGTAACAGTGCATCTTGGCTGCGTCGAGGGCCTTGTTATTGCTGTCGTTGATAGACGCCACTTTGGCCTGAGCAGCGGTCGCCATGGCACGGAGTCGCGACATTGTCCCGACCACACTGGACTGACCGTTCTGGATCTCAGATGCTGACGTCGCCAGGGGCTGCAACTGGCTCAAGGCCGCGGCAAAGCGGCGAGCAGCCTGGCTGCCTGCGCGTGAGAGAGCCATCGTCGCGTGTCGATGCTTGCTGGGTGTCGGTACTCACTACAAGTGTGGAACCAGCAATGTCTGGTCTCTATTCCGTGCTGGTGTGAAGTTGAACGCGCGGGTAAGGCAAGTTGTGTGCGGTAGGCCAGCACTTATGTGAGCGTCCGGTTGCACCGTTCTATGCGTTCCATTTGGCGCGTTCTCGCGATGCGTCAGCCAGTGTGTCATGCCCGTGAAGGGGCACTCAGCTGTCTGGTACATGTCACTGGTACCATTTTAGTAGGATTTTTGCAGCACCAGGGGCGTGTGACAACCCCAGGATAAGCCTGTGCACAAGTGAAGTGTGAGTATCCAACTGCGCGCCGTTGCCAGCGCAGAACTCATGCCCGCCTGCTCCGGTGCACAACCGCAGCATGCAAACGCTTGTCGGTCGCTCCTCAGCTATTCAAACAAACACATGCGGTAGGGGCAAGAACCTAAAGTAAGGTGATGGTGATAATGATGCAGCCTACGTGTTTGGCTGTCTCACCTTCGGAACCTGTTCGGAACACGCAGCATGCGGACCTACCAACCACGGATGTCCGAGGAAAGTGGCACAGGAGGGAGACTACAAGCGTGTTCCACGGTGATAACAGGCTTTAGTTAGGTCTCAATAGTTTGCCTGCAGGTGTTTTTCCTGTACCGCGGCCGTCTGCGGCCGGCGGTTTCGCCTCTTGGCTCTCTTTGCGACAAGCTCTGCCCTGGACTGTCAGTCTCAGGCGTACAAGAAGACATAGCAATAGACTGTTGCACAATAACCTTAAACCCGTCTTCACACACGTTCACAAGTGCCAAAGCAACAAACAATAACAAGGTCGCCACTGCAGACCGCGGCTGTGGGCGGATGCTGGCGAGATGAATAACCTTAGTTGATGTTGATTAAGGGCTGGTTCTGTTAGGCTTGGGCTTTTCTCTTCACATCTGCAAGCAACTCGCCTTATCTCATCAGCACGATGGTGCAGCCCAAAGGGGACCCCACAATCTCCCAAGGAAGCTTGCGAAGTCCAGCCGTTCACTGTGCTTCAAGACTATACATACACATCCTCCAGTATCAGATGCAAGGTCCGAGCCGGGTGGTCACTGCTGCATCATCACACGGATCAAACCCCACTCGCACGTCAGCACCCCCAGCAGTGAGGGAGGTGGCTGTGTTGGGAGGCCAGGACTTCATATATTCACAAATGAGTGGAGTCTCTGAGGAACTCTTCAAAGGCGACGTGCTTGGCGTCAACGCCGATATTGCATCGCTCGATTTCCGCTCACACGAGCTGCGCAGCCTCGCGCACCTGCCTGATGGGTTCCACCCGCCCCAGCGCTTCTTGGAGCGTGTGGCCATGCACCTGGTGAAGAATGCGCTGGCTGACACCGCTGGCATCCCAGGCCAAGTTCCGCTCGTGCTGGGCATCTGGGGCCACAAGGTATGTGCGTGCGTGGTGGGGCCGCATAGGCCGGATACGACTTGGGACCGCTGTTTAAACGGCGCTCAGGCTCCCAGCAGCTTCGTTTTGGGCCTTGGGGTTGGGACGAAACGGGCGGGCGGGCATGATTACGTTACATGCCTGTGTGTGTGCACCGCTGAGGGTGTGTGTGCAGCATGGGCATGTTTGGCGCACCATGGGCATGGCATGAGGGACCATGTGGACCCCCGGCTGTGGAAGTTCGCGGTGCAGAGCTGGCATTGAATGCTGGCGGGCGGTGGTGCTTGAAATTGGAAATTAGTTGTAAGACTTGAGGCGAACTTGCCCACCACCGCCATGTGGATGGAACAAGTGGGCATGCAAAAGCAGGAGCCTGGGCGCATGAGAGTAGCAGAGTCAAGTGGAAGGATCAGGAAGGATTAGGAGGCACTCTTTTGGTACACTTTGACCCCCCTTGAAAGCTCCCGTTGCACACGCCGTTGATACAATGACCCTATGAAGGCCTCTGCCCACCCACACCCCGCTGCGTATGCATCACAGTGCACGGCCCCACGGGAGCCTATCTCTGACACCCCGCTGTGCTGTGCCGTGCTGTGCTGCTGCAGGGCGCAGGCAAGTCGTTCAACCTGGAGCTGTGCTGCCGCGTCATGAACGTGCTGCCCATCATCGTGTCTGCTGGCGAGCTGGAGGACGAGTGGGCCGGCGAGCCGGGCAAGCGCCTCCGGGAGCGCTACGCCTTTGCGGCGCGCCACGCGGAGAGCACTGGTCAGGCCACCTGCCTCATCGTGAACGACCTCGACGCCGGCGTCGGCACGTTCGCTCACACCGACAACACCGTCAACGCGCAAATCGTGCAGGCCACGCTCATGGCGCTGTGCGACAGCCCCACGTGCCACAGCTGGGACGCCTCGTCCACCTCGTACACCTCCGAAACCAGCTCCGAAACCAGCCTCGAAACGCACAAAGGCGGCTGCGGAATCACTCAGGGCAGCGTTTCGGGCTCCCCTGTGCAACCGCTGCACAGTGATCAGGGGACACAGCAACGGCGTGGTCAACGCAACCAACGGGAGCAGCAGCAGGAGTTGCGCAGCGGGCGGCGCCAGCCGCGCGTGCCGATCTTCGTGACTGCCAATGACCTTTCGGTGCTGTACGCGCCGCTCGTGCGTGAGGGCCGCATGGACAAGTTCTATTATGAGCCGACACGCGACGAGGCAATGGAGTTGTTGGCGGCAGTGTACGAGCCTGACCTGACAGCAGACGACGTGAGGGCCCTGTTGGACACCTTCCCACGCCAGGTGAGCAAACTGCGGGCGGTTTTGCCTCAGCCTACTGGCCACGGACCAGGACCGCATGCAGTGCAGCTGTGCAGTGCATGGAGTGTCCGGTAGCAGCACAAGCGGCATGACTGGTAAGGCCACCCACTTGTAAATCCCGGCACTGCACAATGCAATCCAAACAAGTTATGGTTCTCTCTGCTGCCACCTGTTGCAGAGCCTGGACTTCTTTACGGCCATCCGAAGCAGGCTGGCGGACCGAGCCGTGCGCCAGTGGCTCACCACCACCACCATATTCCAGCAGCAGCAGCAGCAGCAGCAAGAACAGCAGCGGGTCGTTGCATCGCCCAGCCCGCAGGCGGGTGTAGAGTGTGACCCGCAGGACCCGGACAAGTGTGACCTGAGCGAGGCGCTGCTGGGTCCGGCGGTGGACTACGCCAACGATCCCGTCAGCGCGTGGCGCGCCCGCCCGCGCGTCGCCCCCCTGGCCAGCTTCTCTGACGTTGAAGATGAAGACGAGGAGGCCCGCGCTGAGCCTTCAGCTCCGAAACCACCCCTCGTGCCAACCTCGTGGCGCGCACAGCTGTTGGCTTCCTCCCCTGGTGCGGGGCACGATGATGGCAGCACGCCTGGCAACGGCAGCGCTAATGGCCGCCGCACAGGTGTGACGTGGCGGCACCCCCGCGGACGGCTTGTAACGCTGAACACGGCCATACAGGCAGGACGCGAGCTAGCAGCGGAGCAGCAGCACGTGCTGGACCACAACCTCATGCGCGAGTACATGAACAACCTCGACCTGCCGCCCTCAGCGTACCGCCGCCGCCGTAGTACGGGACGATCAGATCCCGGGTCTGATCCAGTGCTCGACGGTGAATCTGAAAGTGAGGAGGCCCGTAACAAACGGCGCCGGGCGGGTAGACGTCGTCGTCGTGTCCGCCCGCCGCCGCCGCCCCCACTGGCCTCGGACCACGCCGTGTCCCCACAGATGCTGGCATATTGGTCATCGATCGTAAGCAACCCGGAGATCACAGCCCAGAGCGCGTCTGACGATGACGATGCGAGCGACCGCTTTGACGTGGCGGCTGTAGACGTGCTTGCGCCGACCTCCGGGGGCAGCGGTGGTGGAGCGGAGGGCGTTTCTGACGAGCAGCAAGATCAGTTGAAGCAGCGGCGGCGGCGGCAGCGTGAGGAGGAGCGGGCACAGAAGGAGCGTGAAGCAGCGGCGGCGGCCGCCGCCGCCCGGGGATGGCCGCTGCTCTCTCCCGAGCAGCTGCACTACGCGATGGCGGTGGGCGCGGTCGCCGTCATCGATGTGCGAAGCGCGAGAGACTGGGAGTGGGGCAAGATCAAGGGTGCAGTCAGCTGCCCTGCTGTGCTCACGTCCGGCCCCAGCATCGCCCCAAAAACGCACTCCAACCCGGATTTCGTCAAGCTCGTCCGCTCCAAGCTGCCTAATAAGGACACTGCTATTGTTCTCTATGGCAGCGCATTCACACCACCGAGCAGCAGCACTGATGGCTCGCTAAACGGAAGCGGGAGCGGGAGTGGCAGCAAGCCACAGGAGAAGGTCAAGGGAGTGTTTGTGAGCATCGCGCCTGCGTCAGAGACGGACTGGGTGGGTGAAGCGGGCCGGGCGCTGGTTTTGGCGGGCTACACGGCAGTTTCGGAGCTGGCGGGCGGGTACACGGCCTGGGACCTGCTGTACCGGCCGGACGGGCGGCGGCGCGAGAAGGGCGCGTTCAAGGACAAGACCTCGGGCGAGCTGGAGTGGTGGACGGCCAGCAACTGAGCGCGTGCCACCGGCCCCCCCACCGGGAGACGCGACGCTGGTACGCCATCAGGCCCCGCCAGTCCGCCACCCTGCCGGCTGCAGGATGCACCATGTTGCCTTGCAGTGCCTTAGAGTGCTGTATGCTTCTGGATCAAGCCTTGGACGGCTCTGGGACGGCCCGAGTCTCCTCGTAGTCTGATGAAGTGGTGAACCTGAACTGCATTATGATGCCTTCAGCACTGATGCTAGGCGGCTGCCCCGAATCTTCTGCCGCCCGTGCCATCCGCCTTTCTAATTGGAGGGAACAATACAGTGCACTGCGATTACAGGTGCTGCGCAGTGCTGTGTGTGATGCATCATTTTCGTCCCACTAACGAACAGCTCATGTCAATACGGTTATCACTTCAATTGTCAATCCCTTCGTCAATTCTTGTGCCATTCTAGCCAATACCTGGTAGCTGGCCGGCTCCGTGGCCACACCTATTGCCATTGCATTTTGCATCGCGCCCCGCTGCAGTGTGCTGTATCGCTGCACTGCTCTGCGACGCTGGTGGGGTGAGTTTCCATACAGTACAGCTTTTCAGCACTGCGACAGCATCATGCATGCTCCGACCACTCCGACCACACGCACGCACTAGCCCGGGGCACGCATGCACCCTCCTCCGCTATTCCATTTGTTTGGGCACTGGTAAAGCCACAACAGCATGACCCATGGTGAGTCTGTGTGGCGCTTTGCTGCAATGTGGTGTCCATCCAGGCTGTGGTGTTTCCGTACAGCTCGCACGAGTTTGTGCCGCCCACGCATCTTGCCTTGCTCGCCATTCCCGCATTCAGACCCTGCCGAATTCTCAAGAGGTGAGGGTCCTGTACCTGCGCCGCGATCGGTCCCCAACTGTACATCTACCACTGAACTTCCAGGTAAATGGGTTGACACCATACTTTGACACCGACCGCTCTCCTGTTTGTGCGTAAGCAGCTTGGACGCGCTTGCTGCATGCAGCGGGTGGTGGTGGCGGTGGTGGCGCAAGCCACGGCCACCAAGTGGCTGGAACAGATGCAATCCTGTTGTCGGTCACACACAGGTCGCCTCTACCGGAATCACACATGTGCAGCGAGCAGGGCTGGCATGCACGCTGCTGTGTGCGTTGTGCTGCTGACCGCCGGTTTACTGCCAGTCGAGAAGACAACACAGTTGTTTTCCTATTGTGGTGGTTGTTTACATTTGGCCGGCCAGTCTAGGCAGAGGCTGAGGGCCGCCCTCAGGGAGGGAGAGGGTCAGTTGCCGAAGATGCTCTAATGAATACGCAGCAGCTGTCATTTGCTAGCTGTTGTACAGCAATGCATGGGCCTTGCCTGCCATGATTCTGCGACCATGACCAAAGGTAACATGGACTTGGAATCAACAGCTGTAGCTTCGTGATCGCAGCAATGCCCACCTATGGATGAATCTAAAGCACAAACCCAGCTGCCTCGTCTACATGCTTGCCAGACCATTGCACCCAAGCGCAACACTAGCCTACGAACAAAGGAACACAGCGAGCGGCCTACCTAACGAGCCTATGATAGCAACCCTCCTATAAGCTAAGCCTCTGAATGATGTGATGTTATGAAGCTCCTGATTAGCATTGCTGATGCATTTACGCCACCGCGGCGGCTGCGTGATCGCTAGGGCCCGCTGAAGGACGCGCAGCGGCTGCTGGCGCTGCTGTGCCAGGGCTACCAGCGCTGCTGGCGGGCGGGGCGGCGGTGAGGCGCGGGGTGGTGTACGGGCCCAGCTTGGCATGATACAACTCCATGAACAGCCGCCGGCATGGCACCTGTGAGCGTATGCAGGAGGGCAGGAGCAACCGCGCTGCGTGAAGCTGTGAACGCCTCGCTTGCCATCCCGGCTACAGCTAGCGGTACAAAAACAATGCTTGTGCCTCGACTGTTGGTACTGCAACAACTGGCACTCGCTTCATTCCTCGCCCAAACTGCGGAGTGTTGATGCTTATGTCGCTCCCGTCCCTGAGCGTCATCAGTCCCTAGCGGAGCAGCGCCTCAGCAAGAAAACTTCTAGCGTGAATCCAAACCTACACCTACACATCGTCACCTTCACCCATGCCTGCATGCTCTGAGTGCATCTCTCGCTTCCTACATGCAGATACACACGCACACACGCGTGAATGCACGCTCACCTGTGCGCGCAGCTTCATGCAGGCCAGGAACGCGCCCGAGAGCTTGCGGTGCAGCGAGTAGGCCTCATCTGGCGGCGGCGTCAGGCGATGCTTCAGCATCACGCTGCCCAGCTGAGACACCTGCGGCCGGCATAATGCACACGAGGGAAACCCAATTGACAGTTGATGATTAGACATGGACTGATTCAGCAAGCCGTCCTGCAGACTCAAAGCGATGGTTGAGCCGGATGAGCCCCAAGCATGACACACAGACGGGTATTCAGCGGTTATATCGACATGTGCATACATAGCAGTGCACACATAGTGAACACATACAGCCTGAGGAGAGCAGACAGCCTGCAAGCGGCGACACGCATAGCCGTCACGCCTGACTCTCTCGTAGACACGTTGTCGGACATCCACACAAATGCCACCCCCCCGTAGTGGATGGTGAAGTACAGACGTCAGCGCATGGCCGCAGGAGCATAAGCAGTGCAGCTGATCACGCCGCGTAATCACCATACGCTGATTCACAAGGCCATCGGGTTCTGACGTGCAGCAGGTGAGGGTATTGATGTGCAGTTGTGCACAGCAGGCCAGGGAGGGAGCAGCGCACCTTGGACGTCATGCCGCCGTGTGAGCCAAAGTCGTAGTCGCCGTCAGCTGCAAACGGCAGGCCCACGATGAATCCCGCCTCAGTGTGCGCATCCATCATCACCTCACTCTCGTCGCCTGCACACGCACGCCGGCACACACACACACACGAGCCCACACATGTGTTTTTCACGTAAATGTCACATCAGGAGCTCATGCGACAACACATCTCCTACGCAATGAAGCTGTTGCAGTGAGGGGGTGACAACACAACCTCAAACCTCAAAGTCTGCAAGCTGCAGCATGTCGCTCAATTGTTGGCCCGTGACAGGCGCATGCACGACGTGTGTGAGCATGCGTGCGGGTGCCAGAGGTCAGTGACGGCGCCGGCGGGTGCTGTGAGGCGCACCTGTGAGGAAGCCCAGCTTGGTGCTCATGTCGATCACGCCCTGGCGGTCGCGGTGCGCGCACGCCGCCACCATGCGCATGTAGTCCATCACAAAGGCCTGCGTGCAGGCAGGTGCAGTGGCGGTTTGGATTGTGATCGGGCAGCCAGCGTGCGCCCACTCCAGCATGGGCATGGATCAAGGCATTTTCTCCGATGGGGCAAGGCAGTGTGTTTAGGAATGTAAGAATGTTTGGTTCCCGTTGGGCCATACAGTAAGCTTTCCGTAGGTCCATGCAATGTGTGTATATGTGAGCGTGCCTGCGTGAGCCGTAGCGTGAGCGTGAGAGTGTGTTTAACTCCCGCACGGCAAGCGCCCAACGCGCAGACAAAACGCGTGCACCCCATCAAGGCCTTGCGCTGCACATACATACTGCGTAAGTTATACAGTCATGCAGCTGGTTGTGCAGTACACAGTTACACCGTACCGCACCTCCGGGTACTCCTTGCTGGCTCCGAAGTCAATGAGGTGCAGTACGTCGGACTCCGAGTCGTACAGGAAGTTACCCCAGTTGGGGTCCGTCTGCACGCGTGTGCACACATCGAATCACGCACACAACGCACACAGATGATCACGCACACTGTGACACTGCACAACGATTGTGCAAGATTGGGCACATGCGTACGTGAAGGCAGATGGATTTAACTGCAAGACAGGTGACGGAGAGGAGCGTGGTTGCCAGTATACATTGGGGGCCACCTGAACGCATGGTACCTGCAAGGGGTTGGTGCATGCTCCGTGAGGGCACTGAAGGTGAGACCATTCCACCATCTCCACAGGTGCAGCCGGCACACAGCCCGTGGCGCAGCCCATGGCCGCTTCCGACAGCCTTTAACCTCCCCCCAGCGCATGGTGCGGCCCTCACCTGCATGAACTTCCACTCAAAGAGCTCCAGCAGCGTGAGCTGCAGCAGGCGCTCGCCGACGCGATTGCGCACCTCCTGCGGCATCCCCACCACCTGCACCCACGTGACGCGGCGGCAGCGCGTCCACCGGCACCAACACCAGGTATGAGCAGCGGGTAGGTCAGTACGCACGCATGGGGCGAGCCAGGTCAGTGAACGGGACAGCAGCAGGGGCGGAGAGGCTCGTCAGGCAACGCTGCAAGTGGACACGGGGGAGGAAGTGCCACACATGGTACGCCAGTACTCCTGCAGTACTGTACTACACACGGTACGCCAGGGCTCCTGCAGTACTGTACTACGAGGTGCGAGTCGCGCAGTTGCCAACTGCGGAATGTGTCTGTCAACAGGCCCAGCTCAGCACTGCACTACGCCCGTGGGACATGGAGTTTGAAACATGAGTGAGGCTTCCGCAACAGCCTAGTGCTGCCTTGATGCATCAAACAATTCATGTAAGTGTGTCAAGCTTACACAGCCTCTGCAAGTGGTGGGCTAGGATGCTTGCCTTGTCGATCGGCACGCCGTGCACCCACTCCGACGTCATGATGCGCTTGCTGGACAGCTGCGGTACGACCGCCGGCACGTGGAAGTGTGCGCGCTCCAGGAGGGTCTCAGACTCCACCAGCGCCTTGAAGCGCGCCTGCAGGCGAGGTGAGGTGGCACGACAGCAGTGCGCCCAGTTCAGGTGGAGCGTCATTGCAGAGCATGCGACATGCCCTGACCGACCCAGTGATGCGCCGTCGAAATCATGCTCGTCCTAGAAAGGACGTACGTACAGTAGACTCTTAGGGAACCATCAACCATACCGTAACATGCACACCAAATACCGATGCTAGGCAATCATACTGAGGCCGCGCAGGGCCCGCACGCTGTCTCCCACCTGTACATTAGGAAGGACGTTTCCTACAACTTGCACACTGGTACTGCAATACTAGAATGCACTCCCACCTGGCACACCGCCTCATAGCTGTAGTCGCACTCCAGCGCCAGCTCGCGCTTGGCCACCACCACCGCGTTCTCCACGTACATGCCGCGCGGCAGGATGTTGGCCATGCTGATGAGCGTCATAAGGTTGTCCACGTCGCTCTCAATGCTCGTGGCCACGCCCGGGTACTGCACCTACGCACGCGCCGGGCGCCCCGCAACAAGCACCAGTCTCAGCACGACCCCGGTAGGTGCATTGCTTGGCGGCATGGAAGGAGGCAGGCATGCGTTTGCCTCATGCGTCTTGCTTGTATGAATATGTTATGTTACACCAGGAGCGTGTTGGCCAAACGGCCCAAGCTCCCCCAAGATGGGGACCAGGCAGGCAGTCTTGCTTGTAAGCTCACCACGCATGCTTTCAAGTGCTTGCATAACCATGTTGTCCACCAGCCGGTGACGTGAGAGGCAAAGGCTTGGGCGGGCTGCACTCGCCCGCATTGCACTGTGGTTTCCAAGCCACAACCTAGCAAAGCGTGCGGTGCTGCTGGCTACTGCGCTCTGCCTTGTCCTACAGTTAGTGAACACAGTGAATCAAGCATCGAACCTGGGATCAATGCTCGCGATCACATCATGACAATCCTTCAGAAATCAGTAACTGATCCTGATGACTCCTCAACTTGTTTGTTTTGCTGGCTTCACACCTGCTCCTGTATGCCGCACCCTTCCTAAAGCTGCCGTTCAGGGTTGTGAGGGTTTAGCATGCTTCAAGGGTTCAGGGGGGTGTTTGGGGTTTGGGGTTCAGGGCGTGCCCGCGCATACCTTCATCGCCACCCTGCGCCCGTCCTTGAGCACCGCGCTGTGCACCTGGCCGATAGACGCGGCGGCGCGCGGCTCCCAGTCAAACTCCGTCAGGTGTTCCTGCTGGCATATGTACACATGCACGCACGCGCGACGTAAGCGCGCGCAAGCATTGCGAGAGAGAGAGAGAGAGACCACATCACCCAGACCAGTGTAGCCAGAGCATCAGACCAGGGACGAGAAATTATGAGAAGCGACCGAGGAGGTTAGCTCAATGGATTGACCAAGCCAGCACCATGCACGTTGTGCCACACTTTTCAGCGTTGCACACCGCCTTGCCTTGTGTTGATGCGTGTGCTGCATGTGCGATATTCTTCACTGATAGTGGGCGCACAACATCCACTCCAAAGCTGAGGTGGCTTGTTTGGTGAGGGGCTGAGCCTCTGGCTGTATCAACATGTACCATCTCTCCGAAGGAAAATAGACATTGATGCGTCCAACTGCTTGACCTGCGCCGGTTAGGATGATCACATAGCAGCATGCATGCGCAGTACAAATGTCCAATGCGCAGTACACAAACATGGCTCACCATCCATGCGCTGCCGAGCTGCTCCACCAGCACGCCCTCCAGCTGCGAGCGCGGCATCACGTCGGCGCCCGCGCGCACACGCTCCAGCGCCGCCTGGACCTGCGCGCACAGGCGGGAATGCGCATGCAGAGGCGGATATGTACGTGAGCATACATATATAAATATATTCTTGGGTATGCATGCAAGTGCTGACATGCAGGTGCTGACTTCAAGTGAGGGAGCCCGGGTGCATGCGTCGTGAACAATGGCGCCTGCCATTTGCACGATTCCACTGCTCGTTGAGCCCTCGGCTGTGCCCCCTTGGCCCTCTTGCTCTCCCCTTTCACACAGACAGGTTGGAGCCCTTTTACCTCTCCCGGTTGCCATCTGGGGCAGCACGGGCTGTTCGGTCGACACACTCTTGGATGTAACGAAACTGTGTGTGCGTGTCATGTCTTCGTGCGTCACGCCACCCACATGTTGCTGAGTCATGTGGGTCATACATCCATACACAATACAGCAATGCAACATGCATGCTTACGCTCACCTGAGGCGGGATGAGCGATTCGTCCTGGATGCTCAGCATCTGGCCGATCTTGAGCGCGGCACCGCGCATGCGGCACAGCGCGTTGGCCAGTCGCTCCGCATTGGCCTGGCTCAGGAACAGACCGCTCTGGTTGCCGCTCGTGCTGGGCCCGCCGCCGCCACCCGCATCTCCTGAACCTCACAAGGACACCACAACACACCGCATTTCACACTTAATCAAATGCATCGTTTGTGTGCCAGTAATCTTGCAGCACTCTTGCATCACAATCCTGCAGTAATGCCAATCCCTGTACTGGTGCCTGTCCGTCAGCCCTCAGCAGTTATCCAATCCTGCGCAATCTGCAAAAGGCGGATGATACATACTGTCTTAAATTGTTGAGTCCGCAAACAAGCAGGCTGAGCATAGACCCGGCGCTCACCGCCACTGCCGCGCCACGTGCGTGCCACGCTGTCGCTCAGTGAGCCCAGCAGCAGCGACGCGCCCATGCCAGCAAAGCCCATCGCGCGGCCGATCTGGGACGAGGGCACCCTGCAGTTGATTGATTGAACACAGGGAATTAATGGCCATGCAACGCGGGTGAGACCGCGCATATGCGTGGCAGCCCCATGTGCGTGGCAGCCCCATGTGCATGGCAGCCCCATGGCAGGGATATGTACATGTGACACACTGCATGGTGTTCCACGTTTGGGCAGGGAGAGAGATTATACCACCTGCATCAGTAAAGTCAGACTGGCAGAGGCTCAGGGCCGGGACAAAGCATCAGCGCCAACGCATTCTAGTGCTAATTGCCGTGGTGCCCGATCGTTGCACGACACGCTGCGTTCGATCAGCGGATGCACGGGTGGGTAAGGCTTTCTACTGCAACGATGGTACAAAGTGCAGGCCAACGATATCCCCCTGCACACACACACACACCGCACCTGCGCTCCCGCAGCTTGCGTCTCGGAGGCTCAACGGCCGGCGCCCCGCTCGGCGCCTTTGCAGCAGCCTTGACTGCTGCGGCCGCTGCAGCCGCGCCTGCCGCTGGTCCGTAGCTGGTCGAGGTCTGCTCATGTGTGCCTGTCAACGATCCTGGCGGCGGCGCTGCGGGCCCTGCCGAGGTGTCTGGTACCGCTGCCTGCAGCGCGGCTGTGCTGACGCCCGCACTGGGCTCTGACAGCGGTGCGCTGCCCAGGGTAGTAGGTTTTGGCACCGCTGAGGGTGGGATAGCTGAGCTTGTATGCGTGGGTGTGAGGATAGGCTCGGCAGCGGGAGCGGTTGATGTGGCAGACGGGGGCCCTGCTGGGAGGGGAGCGGGGGCAGTGTGTGTGGGAGTGGCGTCCACGGCAACTGAGGCTGTATTGTGCAAGCCCCCCGCTAGCTCCTCACGCTCTGTCCTTTCAATCGCCTCTGCAACGATGTTGTCGTGAACTGATGGAATGTGCTGCACATGCGACGTGCCCGTGTCCAATGCGTGAGCCGCGTGCGCTGTCACTGCCTCGTCCCTGGCTGTCTGTGCAACCCCGGTGTCTAATGCGAAAGCTGTGTGCGGTTGCAGCGGTTGCACAGCGTCCTCCTTGACAGGAGCACGCGCGCTTTGGCGTGGTGCGCCATGCGCGTCGTGACTGGCATCAATTGCATGGTCACCACTGGCAGGCCTGGAACCTACTGCTGCGTTAATTCCTTGCTGGAGCAAGCCTGAGGCGGCAAACGAAACTGCTGCAAGGGTTTGGGCTGCTTGTACTGGGGGGCTGATGGGGGTGGGCGTAGCAGTCGTGTGGTCCAGAGGTGCTGACTGCGGCGATGGCGCAGCAGAAGTGCTCGGCGTTGAAGCAGCATCAGTGCTCTTAGCTGGGCTGCTTGAAGCACTGGTGTGCGAATGAGGCTCTGCTGCCTGTGCCTGAGCTTGCTGCTCAAGGAAGTCCGCTGCATACCGCAGCGCCTGTTCATACTGTCGAGCGGAAGCCCGGCGGACCGCGTTGCTGCAAGAAAGCATGCAGTAAGTGGGGGGCTCATCGAGAACGGCAAGGGAATTGGCACAGATGTGGAAGTGCAAGATGTGGAGTCGATTTGCGATTGTCACCACCAGGGGGTGGTGACTGTCTGACTAGAGACTGCCTGCCAGTGCCCGAATCAGAGGTACCTAGGCTGAACCACACAGGATTTGTAACCAGTAATTCTGGTCCCTAAATCAGCACAACCAACACATACTCTTCATACCTGTCCGCAGCGATGTGCGCCACGACCTTGGCTAACCCGCGAACAATGCGTGATGCATCCTCCACGTGCTTCGGAGTAGCCCACGACATCACACAAAGTGGAAGGTAAGATCAATACCAAACTGCAATTGTGACTACTTGTTATCTGCTTTGTTTGATGGACAACCAGCAATTGCGGGTTTGCCGCACTGAGTGTGGCAGGCTTACGGCCACATCTCTAAACTAGAACTGTTTGAATTGAAGTGGTCAGGACAGCACAACACACGCTGACAAAGGTGGACATTACACTGTGAAGAGCTTTGTGCCTAGATGTCCTGCCCGGACACCCCCAGGATGTTGTGATGACTGGTCCGGAGTGCTCACGCTTTTCGATGGCCACAGCGTATGAAGCTGTGGCCAGCCACACAAGACACAATGCCACATTGACACACACATGCGCCTTGCAACATCATGCTGAACTGATCGAAACGGCAACATAGGGCACACAGTACGGCTGGATGAGTGTGGCATCCTACATCCTGTCCTTGCGCTCCAAGGCCCTGCCGGCACTTAAGTTGCGCTAACACAAGGTCGGACTTACTTGCTGCCATGCGATGCATGCTTGCGCAAGCTGTGCACCCAAGCAGCTGCTACACTGCCCGAGCCCTGCGCAGTGTGTGCACCCCCGCCAACACGCGTCCCCGGCACGACCTGTTAAACGCCCAGGGACGGCGCACTGCATCACCATCACATATGGTCATGGACTGTGCATTGCTGATGGAGTTATAGGTCTGGCCCTGATACGTTGCATGCTTTGTCCACAACCCGTTAACGTCACAGCAGCGGTGCCCGCACATGGGGCGGAGGGCGTGTCCGATGCCGATGACGCCCCGCCATGCGCATGCCTCCTAGGTTTGTGTGTGCGCATGCACATGGCACAGTCTCACGGCTCAGTGTTGATCGTCGTTGTTTGTGCCTGTGGCTATACCGGGACGTCGGCAGGTGGGACGGGGTGTCGGTTTGTTGGGCCACGAGCCCACAAACCTGGACAGAATAGGGCCGGGAGGCAATCGACGCGCATGCTTCGACGTGCATGCTTCGACGTGCATGGCAGGAAGCCGTGTTGGTGCTTCTGCTCCACCACATCACACCTGCATGCTCTACCTTACGCTTCTTGGGTAAGTCACACTACACCGCAGCGTGTTGTGTTGCGAACTCACGTTACATCACGGGCATGATCGCTCAATAGCCGCAGCTTCCTCCACGGGAACAAGAACCCAAACGATGCAAGTAACAAAGCGACGTGTGCAGCGCTTGGGTGGTGGAGGTTTGTTGCGGATGAGGAACAGGCCATCGTTGTGTGTGTGTTGGGAGGGGGTGTGGGGGGGGGGCAGGGGCACGATGGCAGCAGGCAGCACACTTGGGTGGGCATGGGCGCCCTGCCGCGCGACAGCTATGTGCACTGCCCTCCCCCCCCCCTCTGAGGCACCCCCTTGAGGGCCGACACGTTCGAGTTGTGACACACGCCACATCACAGGCCATAATCCAGGCCATAAGCCTTGGTGCCTTAGGTGTGCCACATGGGAATCGGACCCTGTCAGTGATGCATTCCACTCTTTCCATCGCGCTGAGATTTGGGTGCCGTGACATGTGACACCCCTCGCCACATGTTCCATAAGGCCATGGGACTTTTGCCTGCCATCACTCGATACGCAAAGCTGCAAGAGTTACAGCCAAGCTTTGTGCCACTGTTCGCTGGGCCGACGCACAGTGCCGGTACCAACAGATGTCTGTGGTGGTGCTTCCTCCCTCTGGCGTCGTGGGCGAGTTCAATGAGGTCAGAGACAGGCTGCTCGCTTGCATGAGTTTCACTCTGCTGTGGGTGACACTTGAGGCAGTTTAGCAAATGAGTTCTGCAACTGCGCTCAGTGCAAGGGACGTGCCAACTGCAGTGGATGGTTTGCACTCCACTGGGCTGCATGCCATTCAATACGGCTTGTATAAGAGTGCGCTTGAGCAGAACTAAGTGGCTCTTGTGTTATGAGTTTGCCAGGTGAAAGCTGTCTATGTGGAACCGTTGAGGTCCACTGGTGTCACGTGGGCGCTCAAGTTGGTGCACACAACTATCGTTAGAACACTACGCAGGCTCGGTCAACACTGCACCAAATGTCTTCCTCTCCGTGCGTTCTGTTGTGTTGTAGGCGCGCTGTGGACCACCGCCTGCCACAGCGGCGACCGACCTCGTTGCTGCAGCGCTAGAAGAGCTGCGAGCAACGTTCAAGGGCCAAATTACTGTGAATGACTCCAAGTAATGCATGCATCCGTGCAGCCTGAACGATTTTCGCCCCTGCCTGTGTCCTGGCACCGCACAAGACTTCAACCTTCCCGCCATGCTTTGCTTGTGCTGGGCGCTCCGACTGACACAACACCAGCCCTGAGACGAGCAGTCGCACCCCGTCCACCACCGCACTGCACAGGTCGCCACTTGAGCCTCCAGTCTGGAACGCACTGCTCAAGCAACCGAGTCCCGTCGCCCGCGCCGCTGTGCCATCGTGCTTCGTCAAGCCAACGAATACCGACGACGTTGTGGCAGCGCTCCGATGCGCCGCAAAACTCGGTCTGCCTGTCCGGGCTAGAGGTGACACACTGACTGCATACCGGTCCCTGCTGCTTTTTTCCTTCACCATCAGTTACCGCCAACTGCTCCACCTAGCTCCTCTTGCACGCACGTGTAGCAACGCAGACGCACACGCACGCTCAATGCTGAGCCGCTCTCACTGCTGCTGCACAATGTTGCAGTGTTCGTTACAGACGCTTACATGTGCATGCTGCTGCGTGGTTGCTGCGTGGTTGCCAGGTGGCGGGCACCACTACGCAGGTACCTGCCTCGTCGATGGGGGCATGCTGCTCGATATGGCGGAGTTCAACACCCTCGTAAGACACACACACCAACACACACACACACGCATGGATGCACGCCTGGGAGCCCCATATGAAGCTCTACGTTGCCACAAACCAGCCGTATGTCTGCTGCATGACACCAGCGCTGGGTTATTCCTGTACAGCACCGCCGCCGAACAACAGCACTGTTTGCGCTGCTTTGGCATGTCTGTTGGTGCGCAGCTTGTGGTATGTCCTCCCACGCTTAGCGCACCACGCCCACGCTTAGCGCACCACCATGCCCTCATCGGATAGTGCTTTGCCGCTTGCGTAATCGTGCTATGCAGCCAATACCTGAGCTATGCAGCTTGTGTGTGCGCTAATCGTGTTGCGGTGCGCTGTGCTGCTGTGCTGTGCTGTGCTGTGCGGCGCTGCTGTGCGGCGCGTGCCGTGCACTTCAGGAGGTGGACGCAGACGCCAAGGAAGCAGTTCTTGGCGCCGGGCTGCGCGGCAGCGACATCATGGCCGCGCTGGCGCCGCACGGCCTCCACTTCCCCGTGGGCCACTGCAGCAAGGTTGGCCTGTCAGGCTACCTGCTAGGTGAGCCACGGCCAGCCTCTAGCCACACCAACGCACACCAACACACAACACACGACAAGGAGTAGACAGTATCCGCATTGTGCTTGTTCACCGGTTCAGGTTTAGGTGTTTTGCACTTAGGGTTCTCCGTCCCACGCGGATTCCTCTCTAGCTGAAGACTTTGTTTGTATGGCACAGCATTGGCGTGTTGGCATATCGCATTTCCAGGCCTCCTGGGATGCAGGTGTTCAACCAGCCATCATGCGAGACCTGCTGTTGCCTCTATAATGCCTGCTGTACTGCCTCCAGGGGGCGGCAACGGCTGGGGAACGCGTTGCTTTGGGTACGCCGTGGACAACGTCATATCCATGCAGGCGGTCGTCGTGCGCACGGCAGCCCCGCAGCAGCATACCAGCAGCGGCGGCGGCGGCGGCGGCGGCGGCGGCGGCATTGACCCTGCAGCCGTGGTGGTGGAGGTGCTCCATGTTGACCAGCACACCAACGCGGACCTGTACTGGGGCCTGCGGGGAGGAGGTGAGATGGCAGCTGCAGCTGAGCACATGCCGACCAAACACGCACACATGACACAATGCAGCGCACTGCAGCTGTGCGAAATTCTCAATCCCTCATGAAACGATGCTGGGCCAGCGCAATTGCCTGTGCAGTGTGTGGATGACGGCAGAAGTGCAGACGTGAGCTGCCTAGCGTTTGCGCCCGTGCGCTGGTCCATGTACATCGACATGCGTGTGCAAATGCAGAAATGACGCTCGTCATGGGTTCATCTCCTGCTGCATTGTGCTCCTCTTAACCAAATCCCAGTGCCAATCATGAAGGTAGTCCAACCCTCCCTCCAGCCCTCCAGCATCCCACCTGACTGCGTATGATTTGCCGGCCGCCTGGGGTGCCTCCCTGCCTCCCTCCAGGCGCGTTCCTGGCGGTGGTGACGCAGTTCCGCGTGCGCCTGCACCCCGTGCCGCGCTCCCTGCCGCTGCTCAGCCTCATATACCCGCTGGACAAGGCGGCTGAGGTGGCGGCGATGTACAGGTGTGTGTGCGCATGATGATGGGCGTGCCCCCGTTGGCATCGGCGTGTGTGTGCGTCCCTGAGAAGGGGGGATAATAGTATAGTACCCAGCATGGCCGGATGCAGCCTGGTCAAGCATGTGTGACCGTTGTCACTGTGCACTTTGCACGTGTGCCTGGCCTGTGCATCTTGCTGTAACGTTGCCTGGTCCTCCTCACTCCCTTTGGTCATCGTGTCATGGGCATGCCATTACCTTCTGTGCCGTTGGGTTGCCTGACGTCAACCTATGGGCTACGTAACTCATAACGTCTGAAGCTAACCATATTTTGTAACTCGCCTGCCCGCAACAATATCGACGCCCCCAGCGAGATCATCACCAAGGGGCCCGCCTTCCTGGAGCCCGTGCTGGTCTTCCTGCGCTGCCGGGACGAGGCCGGCACGCCCGCGGTGCTGCTCAGCGTCCACTGCTTCGCGCCGCGTGACGACCCGCAGGCCGCGCTCTGGCTCGATAAGGTCCGTGGCTGGACGGGGATATATATTGTTTCAAACACTTGGGTGACAATACCAATATGGCAGATTGGCATGCCCCCCAGCTTTGCCTGCTGTGCGCGAACGCACCTTGTACGCATGCCTACCGGGCACGTCGCATCCAGCAAATCCAGCTACCGGTACCCAAGCACCAAGGAAGTGCATGCTTTGTGGAGCGATGTTGTTTCCTCAGGACCCGCATGCGGCGATCCTCACCCCTGCGAAGCGCATGTTGCATGCGCCTGCATCTGCATGCATCTACTTCCTCAGGAGAGGGCTGGTGGGGATCCGGCAGGTCACGGGCATGTGCATGTACCGCTAGCAATACATACGGTGTGCGCTGCTGCAGCTGACTATGCAGTACACGCAGCGACGCTCCATCCTTGCTGCGTCAACGAGGCCAAAGCGACTGTGTGACAGCTTCCTTGCTGAGCGTACACACATCAACGCATCCTTGAGTGTATGCACACTGCACGGCCCCACAGGAATCACACTGCATAGCCCCACAGGTGCCTCTTTCTAACATTACACATGTCAACCATCGTGTGCCTTTCGTTTGCAGCTCAACGCCTTCCTGCCGGACGCGCTGCTGCACAAGGAGGGCGGCGATGTCCCGTACGAGGCAGCCCTGAGCGTGAGTACCGTATGCGTATTGACATATTGCCCAAACGTGAAGTCTTTCTTGGAGACCGGCTAGCAAGGCACGCATAGTGGGTGGCCTGCGCGGGCGCACGTCCGAGGAAGGCGCTACTTTGGCACCAAGCATGCACACTTGCTGCTCCAGTGATATGTGTACGTGTTTACGCACGGGCAAGTACGCCCCTGTTGCGGAATGAATCGCCCTCGACACACGCTGGCGTCTGTATGCTGGCAGTACTGCGCTTGGTGTAGCAATGCAGATCCTGGTCCTCGCCTTGCGTTGAGCCTGAGAGACGAGATGGATGGCCTCACAGCAGACTTCACACATTCTCCTTCTGGCTTCCCTCCTACTTCTTCACTCTCCTCAAGCTCCTGCGTGTTTCACTGATGTTTACTCTCGCCATGCGTGCACCCGATCATGAACCGCCCACCCGCCTGGACCGCCTGTGTCGCAGGTGCTGGACCCGGTGTGGTTCTCCCCGCCCGACGCCACGTGCATCTATGGCCACGGCGCCTTCCTGCACCACGCC
Organism: Chlamydomonas asymmetrica; assembly: GCA_001662385.1. NCBI lineage: Eukaryota > Viridiplantae > Chlorophyta > Chlorophyceae > Chlamydomonadales > Chlamydomonadaceae > Chlamydomonas > Chlamydomonas asymmetrica. The sequence goes on from BDDA01000539.1 coordinate 45,107, forward strand.
AAGGCCTTCGACCCCTCGTTGGCAACAGCGCTGGCCAGCCATGCAGCCTCCCTCCCCTCCATGAGGCGAGTGATGGGTACTAGGATGCACACTGCGCATACCCATTTGCAGCTCCGTGCATGGTTCAGGACTTACGCTGTTCTGTCAAGGCACTTCTGACCCTGGCCCGCATGTGCATGCCGGAGTGCCCTGCTGTCCGGGCAGCGCCTGTACGCCTCTGTCCTGGGTACCGGATCGCTCTGTGAAACACGCCGTATGGTGGGCCATGTGATTATGTGATGGCCGGCACGCCAACGGTGGCGGTCCTTCGCGCTGGTTTGCACCTTGCCAGCTCGCCTGCCTTGCTCGCCGTTATCCTGGCTTTCCTTTCCCACCAGGCATCGCAATATCCCATCATCCCACCTGCTTGCCCCTTTCAGTATGTGCTCACCACCACCTCATGACAACCTGCTGCCGCTGCCGCTACCGCTGCCGCTGCTTGTGCCGTAGGTCTCACGTGATCTACGCGTCCACCCCAGAGCCTTCTGCCGCCGCGCCAGCGGGTGGCACCGCAGTGGGCTTCCGCGGCTCCACCTACGTGGCCATATTCATGCTGTGGGACAGGACCTCGGTGCGTGCCCTGCCCTGGCGCTAATCAAGATGCGCACCGTGGATGCACATGAAATGAAATGAATGTTGTTAACTTTGTTTTAGGATTTACCGGTGGATCAATCGTGTATTGCTTTGGTAATTGGTATGCACCCTTTCCTGCCCCTCGTTTGCCCACTCCTGCTGCATCCTAGATATCACACTGGGCACCGCATAGCACACCGAACGCGACAGAAGCACGGACTGAGCATCCGCTGCTGCTGCTGTTGTTATTGCCACAGCCAGCGGCAGTGGCCTTGGTACCTGATGCTGGTCTTGCGGTGTGCAGGGTAGACCCTCAGCCTACCTCATAAAGGCATATGCTGATATGCGAATGCATTGTATGCTCCTCGTGTGCCTCAACGCCTCACCGCAGGCGGGGCCGGAGGCGGATGGTGACGAGCGAGTGGTGGCCTGGGCGCACGCTGCGCGCGCCATCATCGACCCGCTCGCGCACGGCACATACCTCAACGAGGTCATGAGCGACTCACCAGACCAGGTGCGTCGTATCGCTGACTCAGCATACGCTCCAACGCTGACTCTGCACGTCCCACCGCTGCGTGCCTTGCGTTCCCGCCAGCCCTTGCATCGCGACGTGTGTGTCAAGAACGAAGTGGGGCCGTGCAGTGTGATTCATGTGGGGCCGCGCAGTGCAGCGTGCAGTGTGCATGATGCATACGGATAGATACTGCACCTGACAGTGGCGAGGCGTCTGGGCAAGCGATGTGTGTTGCTGTGCTGGGGACGTGCGTGGGTCGGAACCTGAACAGTCCTCTCCACGCGACGAGCCCGGTGCAAGGGCGTGGCATCTGATGATCTGCTTGGTGATGCACAGCTGTGGGGGATGCAGTGCGTCGTGATGCCAGCACGGCCCGGGAGATGATAAGCATGCATCCCTTACACGGGCGTGTTGCATGTGTATGGACGGACCGTGCACTGCGTAACCATGAGCGTAGGAGGCTCAGGCAAGCATCCGGTCCGGCCGCGATGGCCACACCGATGCGTTCACTGCCTCGGCAACAGCGCTTCAGGATCTTGATGTATGCTGTGTGCGTATCAGAATGCGTGTTGGCACGCACACGCATCTCATCCCGAGCCTGCGTTGCACACCTCATCGCATGCGTGCTGTGGCGGCGCAGGTGAAGCGCTGCTTTGATGCGGAGAGCTACGCCCGGCTGGTGGAGCTCAAGGCGAAATATGACCCCCTGGGCCTCTTCAGGGCGCTGTAAGCGCACCAAGTGACTATCTAGTAAACGTGCGCTTGGTTGGCAGGTCTGCACTGTGTTTGCACGTAATTCGACGTGACCGGAAGCCCAACACAAACGCGAGTGCCTGCGGAACCGGCAACACTGTTGCACGTGACCCTGAGGGTGGCGTTGCGTACAGCAACGCTTGTTCAGCGTCGGCTTGAGGGATTACATATGCGTCTGTCCGTCCCTTGCAGTGGTTGCGTCGGAGCTTTTATTGCTGCATGCAAATGTCAAAATGTGGGTGATGTCTGTCCCGACTCCCGATGAATCTAGTGGGATTTTATGTTTTGAGACTCTCGCCGGCCGGCCAGCGGGCCCGCCGGGGTGCCCAACACCTTGCATTGGGCGCTCTCCTGCACAGGTAGGGGTTGACGGTGCGGTATGTCCCTCTGTTGTTGGGGGTCTCTGGCACCGTCTACGCGTCCGCCCTCTGCCATGGTGCCACGCCTGGGCCTGGCACACGCGCAGGCGACTGCCACATGTGCTTCGATCCATTCGCGCACGCCGTGCATTGCGTCCCCTCTCCCCTATCTTTCTGTTCAAACGGGTTATGGTCACGGACTCAAGGAGCATCAGCATGCTTCGCCTGCTGCTGATAGTGTGTGATGCCGTTGCTCCCTGCCCCTGGCCCCCTACTGGGGTGCTACATCCCATGCGGCCTCTTTCTTCCACTTACACAGTGATGAGCGCATGCGCCCTTTGCAGCCACATCAATTCGTGACTTGCTCAGCATGCAAGGCTGCGTCCACACGAGCCCACACGTAAAACGTGTTGGGAACTGTTGCAAGTCGCGATCCAGTTGACATGCACACAGCCACGTTTTGCGCTCGCACTCGGGCCGTCCAGCTCCTCGGCCGGGCTGTTCTGTGCATGCACCGACAGGCAAGTGGTGCGAACTACTTGTGTATTAACCACTGTCACTCTGCAAATTGGAATGCAACGGCGAGGACAGCCCTCCTTTGATGACAGCTATCCCTACGCCCACCTACACTTATCGACCGGACCTGCCGAGTGCGGACATTATGCAACACAGCCCGCTAGGGTATGCGCTGGGCGCACAAGGCAACACTGCAAACGGCGGCTTGCTGGGACCAACAAGTGAGAGCTCGCAAAGGCGTCTTGCTGCAGACAAGTGAAGCGCGTGCTGCAGGCAAGACAAGCGCAGCACAGGCGCTAGGTTTCCAAGGGCTCGAACAAAGCCACAGGCGTGCACGTTGCTAAGGCTTGATGCAGGTGGGTTGGACTTTGCAAGTGCTGTGTTCCCATTTGTCGGTTGACACTACGACCAGTTTGCCTGCGCATACAGCCAAACAAAGGTGTCAGCAACGGTATACGAATTGCTCGATTAACTGCCAGTGCAAACCCCTCATGTTAATTGGCAGGAAATGTACTGCTTTTGCTGGTTTTGAACAAGGTTTGGAGGGCAACGCAATATTCCGTTGCGGCTTGCGGGACAGAGGTCTGCCAACACAGCTGCCAGCTCCTTCCCACATAGCTGCCAGCTAGCAGTGACCAGGCGTTGACGGGAAACTTCAATAGCGCACAAAGGTGGTGGTCAAATAGTAGAGTACAACGGGTTGCAGGAAAAGAGCGTGCTCGTCCGTCGGGTGCTCATGCCTGCCATGTTCGAATTGATGGAGGGCCTGCTCGAAATAATGGGCACGTACACCGGCATATAGCAGTGCCGGACATTCCTGTGTTTGCACAGCATAGTATGCACCCGAGTCGAGAAGAAGGCCATGTGGGCCAGATTCCGGCACCTGCTTACTAGGCAGTACACCGGTTTGCAAACGCATTGCAGGTGTGAACAGACTCTGATCAACCTGTCAATGACGTCCGACCATCTTCTGACATATTTCGTGGTTTTGCACAGTAGTAGCCGCTACCGTTGCGATGCGTGCGTGCCCGTAAGCGCAAGTTGACCGCGAAAACCTGTTTACGCCTCTGAACCTGGACCTGAGCTCAGGGCTGACAGCGGCAGGTTTGCCATGGCGGCGAGCAGTTGAGCTGGCTGGGGTGACGCTCTCTGCTGCCATACACCTGCGTACACAACGGTAACTGGTGGGGTGCCGCAACGAACTCTCAACCGCTGTGCCCGCAACCTGCGGCGCTTGCAGAGCGCCGCTTTACAAGGTCTCTTCTTGCCATGCTACTCTAAACACTAGTGTCATTCACCTTTTCCTGCCTTCAGGCGGCATATACCCTCGTGGCTGAGTCACGTCAACAGTCGTAAACTAGGCCAGTCCCCCAGGTCACTTGGTGCAGGCTTGTGCTCCAGAACCTTACAACGGGATATTGAGGTGCCCCACAACCGGGCGTTTGCGGCCTGCAACCCACCCTACAGAGAGAATCTTGCCGTGGCCCCTTCAGAAGAGGCCAACTCATGGGGAGCGGCAACAACAGTGCTTTGACGCGTGTCAATACATATGACAAAGGTAAGGATGCTTATGTGTAGCTGAGGTAGCTGATTGTGCCTTGCTGGTGCATCTTTGGGGGTGGTGCTGCCCAAGACGCAAGGCGGGAACTGACCAACCAGCAGCTTTGACGTACGGCAGCCACTTGCAAGGTGGGGATTGTGTATCACGGTGTGTCTTATGAGCAGCCCTACTGTACTGCCTGAAACTTTGCCCACAACCCACGGGCTTGTGCGTGACAGATGACCTGCCAGCCACGTCCAGCGGCGCAGGCGCCACCCAGCAGGAGCTGGAGAGACTTGCTGCAAGCCTGGGGGTGGACCTACGTGCGCACCAGCGGCGTATGCGGGACTTCATTCGCGTGCAGCAGCGCAAGCGGCACCAGCATGACGAGCCGGATGGGCTGTCGGTGACGGAGCACACGCCGCCCCCGAATAGCGGCGCGCACCACCTCGAGTCCAAGCACGTAAATCAGCAGCTGCGCCTTTCCGTGCTGGAGCAGCAGCAGCTGCAGCAACAGCAACTGCAGCCACAGCACTCTCAGCAGCCACCTGCGGTCAGCTTGGACCAGCAGGCGCTTCACCAGCAAGCTGTTGCCGCGTGGCTAGCCCTTAACGGTGAGTGACAGTGTCCACGTGTCAGGGACAGGTTCCATTCAGTATGTTTTGGACAATTTTATGTTTTGGGTGCAGTTGTCTTCGGTTAGCTGCTGCGGTTAGCGCTGAGGCTAAGGTTGCAGGAACAGTGAGCGCCGTAGCTCGCAAATGGACAGTGGGAGTGCTTGCTTTTGCTTTCACAATGCTATAATCTAGCGCAATGTGCTGGGGGAAACAGAGGTGCTGGTTTGTGCGCAACTGACGCTCCCGGCAAATTTGGCGACCATTGTACGCGACCTTCTTGTCCCTAACCTTGCAGGGCTTGGCCCAGCCAGTGGTGCCGCTGCGACAGCAGGCTTGCCCACCTCCGCACCCACAGCAGCGATGCAGGTCCCTGCGGTGCCAAGGGACGGCAGCGAGATGCCAGTACGGTCAGGCGTTCCAGCGGCCATGGCTGGCGCTGCTGCCGCCGCCACTGCGGGCTCTCCAGCTTCCCCACCGATAGATCCCGCAGCACCACAGATTGTGGTCACAGCAGGTGCTGTGCAGCCAGCGGTTGCAGGGGCGAGCGCCCAGCTGGCCCCGTCTGCAGCTGCTACAGCTGCGGCAACAGCAGGACCCACGTCGACCAAGGCGGGCGCCTTCGGCACATCCATCAGTGGCGAACAACGCCCTGCTGGGGCGCCTGCGGCGACCGCAAGCGCCACAGCTGCGTCCGCAGCTGCTGCAGCACCAGATGCGCCGTCGCTCTCAGCAGGCCTCACAGCGGCAAGCGACGCTGGTGGCCTCCTTTCGATTCCTGCAGCAGCACCTGCACCGAACCTAGCCGCTACACCAGGTGAAACTACAGGCACGCGCGGCAGGTTAAATAGCACATGCTTGGCAGTGGCCCGCACGTCGATACGCGCACATTGCTTCTGGAGCCTCGCCCGTGCTTCATGTTGTGGGTCATGCTCGGTGCACCGGTGGTCATGTGCATTGCAGGCAGCGGGGCAAGCAATTGAATGTGTGAGGCATTCAGGAAGGCTGAGTGTGTTTGCCGACTGCCATCATCTTCTCTTGTTTACTCCAGCAGCCGCCACGAGCAGCGACACATGGTTCAAGAATTGCGGTCGCACATTTCTTTGACCTTCAAGCGTCTTGTGCATGTTGGCATCCTCAGCGCACAGCGGATGCCTTACCCACATGGTTTCTAACCCGCGCAACCGCATTGTGAATCAGGATCCCAACTTGGTGTTTGGCTTATGCTGTTGTGCCACTGCTGCTGCAGGTGCGGCTGGTGCGGAGCCCCAAGCGTCCCCCGGTGCGGGCGCACTGCTTGGTGCCTTGACATCGGCGCCGGGAGCAGCACCTGTGCCGGTGGCGGCAAAGCAGCAAGAGCTGCTGCCGGCCGCGCAGCAGGCGGCGGATGCAGCCCAGCTGCAAGTCAAGGTCGATCAGCTGATGCAGCTCCTGCAGCAGCATCAGCAGACGCAGCAGCTGCAACAGCTACATCAGCAGCAACAGCAACAACAGCAGCAACAGCAACAGCAGCAGCAGCAGCACCTCCTGCAGCAGCAGATGCAGCAGCAGAACCAGGCCTTCAACCACGTGCCCGGTGTCCCGCTGCAACCGGCTTTCCCCATCGCCCAGCACCAGGGCCAGCTGTTGCCCGCCCTGCCCAGCGCTGGGCAGCTGTCCCAGCAGCAGCTGTCACCAGTCCTGCTGCAGCACCTGCAGCAGCAGCAGCAGGCGGTGCCGCTGCAGCAGCAGCAGCTGCAGTGGCAGCAGCCAGCTCAGCCAGCACTCATGCCACTCCCCAACTCCTTGGCAGCACTGGCCGCGCAGGCGCAGGCACAAACGCCCCTCACGCAACTGGCCGGCCTGCAGCCTCCAGCGCATGTCCACATGCATGTGCCCATGGGCCCGCCTTCACATTCGCCGGGAATGCTTACGGGGTCAGCGCAGGCCGGCCTGCATTCCCCGACAGCCGCGCAGCTGGCAGGACTGCCAATGCTAGCGCCAGCGCCGCAGCCTCTCCTAGGCTCTGCGGTTGGTTCACTGCCCATGCAGCTTCCGCTCGGCGGCACGCAGCTGCCCGCTGCGGTTCACTCCGCTGCCGTCACCAGCGATTTCCAATGGAACACCCTGCCCAGCATGCCGGCGCCGAAACCACAGCTGCAGACTCAGCAGCAGCGGCGCGTGGGTGGCGGGCACGAACCCCTGGCGGTGAGCCTGGGGATTGACCTGCAGGCCCATATGCAGCGCATGCAGACGTTCATGCGGCAGCAGCAGCAGCCGGGGCGCATGCAGATGTCTTTGGTGCCAGCATCCTCGCTATCTCCCACCGGACAGCCCGACAACCAGGGACACAAGCAGCAGCAGCAGGCGCAGAATAACGCAGCAAAGGAGGGCAACCAACAGCACAGGAAACGAACGGGCGGCCCAACTACCAGCGGCGGCAGCCACAGCGTGGGGATGGGCAAAGGGCCTAGCGATTAATTCATGCAGTAGTGTATAAAGAGCGGGAAGCCCTTGTCGCCCGCATACCTCACGTATACGCACCTGGTGCGCCTGACCAGTCTTCGACAGCAAATGATGGCCTGCTACTCACCGCAACTGACGACTTTCCATAGCGAGCTAAAAGGTACAAGCTGAATACGGTACATCTGGTACGAAATGGCCGAATATGGTAATGTGTCGATTCCGGAAGGTAGCCAGACCAAGGCCTGATGGTCCTGGGCCACGATGCAATAAGCGACGGATATAATCACCGGATGTTCCTCTTTGCGATCACCTACAACTAACCCCACCTAGTCAGCCCCCACACCATCGAAGCACCGCCCTGTGCACTGCACTGACAGCAGTGGTGTGATGACGCATCAGTTGATGGCAACAAGCGTGTGCACAAGGCCAGGTTTCGGCGGACCGCATGACGCGGGTCCGCTTGCAGCGCAGCTTGCTTTCGCGCTGAAGGCTGTGGCGTTGTCCCCCGCCATCACCTGTCAGCCCGCAGCCGCAATGGATCTGGCAGGGAATGGTCGCTGATGAGGATATGATGCAGCTGCCCCTGCTTTGCCTGTTTTGAGTTGCTTCTGCCATTTTGCGGGAAATTCGGACTACGGAGTGTCATTTGACCTGCTTCTCATGCCCGCCTTCGCCCCCGCTGGCGAGGCCATCAGCGTGATGCTTGTGCATCACTCGGTGCGCTCTTCGTCTTTGCGTGTGTTGAACCTGGCGCCCTGCCCTTGGCTCGTAAGGCGGCGCGCATGTGCATGTGCAAGCGACGTACTGCGCCTTCCAGTTATATATTGTACGCATTGTTTTATGTGTTGGGACGGATGGTGTGCCTTATGCGACCTTTAGCATGTACGGGAATGCACTGCCAGAGTGCTGCTGCAGCATTCCGTCTGTGCGCAACGTGTTGCACGGGCACTTGTTGTGCGTCTGCAGCATTTCCCCTGAATGTCCTGTTCCCTGGGAGGCGCATGAGGTTGTCATGCTAGACTCTCTCACCCGCACTGTTTCTCCTCCTCTGTGTGTTGTCCAGAAGGTCCAGCCTCAAAATCATTATTGGGATGGAGCGTCCTGGCTGGTTTCGTGTGTGTGGTCCCCGCTGCGGCATTCAAGGACACCCACCACATGTGAGTGCCAGCGTGTTTGCATGCTTGCATTCCGCAGGCCTAAGTAGCCCGCATGGCAGGAGCTGCTATGTGTTTCCGATTGTCGGGATTACTTTGATTGACTGCCTCCATGCGTTCACCTGGACAGCACCCTCATACATACCAAGTATCCTAATAGAATGCGGTTTCGTTTCGGATCAACCTGAATGCATGTGTCCACCAAATATCTAAGCTCCCGGATAGCAGGCGATGATTGACACCGATCGTTCCTCCCTGCCTTGCCTACTGTATTTTGGTACCCGCTACTGTTACGCATGGTAACGATGCCAGTGCTGTATGGTGCTGGCGACAGGTTTTGTTGGCCGCTGTGGTTGTCGTGTGGGGGACATTGGACGGAGGTACTGAACTACTTTGTGAATGGCTGTCCAGGCTAACGAATCCAACAATAAGTGCACTGTATGCGGGCAATTGATACGGTAACAAGCCACCCCATCCTAGCAAGGGTCGTACCTACAATGCCACCGGTCTACTGTATTTAGTAACCTGTACTAGCGGTAACTCTAGCAGTACCGCCAGTACGTGCGGTGGGATATGATCAGTGTGTAGTACAGCAGTACAACAGGGGCACTCACAACCTCTATCCAGAACCCTGGGCGCATTCTTGCCTGCACGTCAACCAGTGCAGGCCCTTGCAACAGCCCCCCATGCCCGCTGTGCTGTTCAATGCTACATACACGATACGGCTCTCTGGCACTGTTGACCAACGCGCATGCTGTACCTTGCCGCCCTGCGCACCGCCACCACTGGACACCGGCATGCGCTGCATTCGCATGTGCCGCACGCAGCACTGAGAGCATGCAATGCTCCGGCTCTGTTCCCGCCCTCCATGACTGCCATTGGGACCGGTATGCTGTGTGGTGCGCTTCAGCCCTTTTTGGTGTGTTCCTTGACAGTAGGATCAGCTGATTGACAGTGCCGCATTCCTCAACAGCCATGATGCACGGTGAGGATGATCGGCTTTACCACTGCACTTTTTCCATATACCCAGAGTGTTTATGGGCCGCTGCCGTTAACGCACAGTCAGTTGTCGGTCCGCGTTTCCGGTCATGCCGAGGCATCTTGCATGCAACGCCTTACTGATGGCCCTGCTGTGCACAAACAGAACGCACAGCTGAGCATGGACGGCGTGTGTGTGTGCGTTTCAGCGAAGGAGGCACGCGCTTGTGCGTGTATGACTGTATGTGCGCATTCGTGTGCGTGCGTGTGTGAGGAATGCAGCAGCAAGCGTGCTACTGGTGTGCTACTGGTTACGGATTTGGCACGATGCTGCGCTGTGCGAGTCTGTGGCGGGCGATATGCAGACTCCAGCATCAATACCATACGCCTGCAGCCCCCAAAACTCAAACCGCTCCCAATTTTGCCGCTGATGCGGCTGACTGGCTCTGCATCCGGCTGTCCTATTGCTTTTCCCGGATCGGCCCTGCGGTCGCCCATGGCGTGCCCTGCAGGCGTCGTTTGTTTGGTGCTTAATTGTGCAACAATAAGCGTGTGAGCGCGTGCACGCCGGCCACACTTGATGTGTGTTCAGGCGGCCGCGCCGTCGCAGCCCCGAAGTTGAGGTTGCAGTTACCGGTAACCATATGTGGTTCCAATCGTGGGAGGGTACGTTGTGTGCATTGACGTGTGAGAACTGTCGGGACCACGTTTCTTTCGACCCGGCGGGATCAAGCGTTTTGGGGACTGCCCTGTCCGGCTAGGCACCGCCCTGAGCTTGTGGCATGGTGCTATGGATGATGTGAACACGCCCCCGTCTGGAGTGGGCATCTTTCAGGCGAGACTTCTGCGCAGCATTTCATCCTCTTGTAAATTGTGAACCGGACGATTCTCGTGAGCACCATCTTGTCGAGGCTGCGCGCTACGCTAGCCACCCGTCATCCGCATCGCTGAGGCTGTGCACACAGTTCGTGTTCACTACCTGGCTCCTGGCTGACAAGTGAAAGGCTGTAAACGCCTGGCAGTTGGCACTCCTGCCTCGGTGGTTGATCCCTCAGCGACACAGCGCTAATGGATCAACCTCTGCACGCAGTCTGTCTGAGAGCACTCGTGCGTACGCAAGACAGGCTGACGAAAGAAGTGTGGCGGGGCTGCAACCGTTCTGCAGCCCCGCCACACTGTGGCTGTGGGTTTGCAGCAGAGCAGCAGTGCGTTTCGCCTTACCGCCAGAGGTCTGGGACATCCGTTTGCAGTGGCGTTTATTACGCTTGTTTCGGCGTGTCATCCGGAACCGCGCCGTGTTGTTGGACGCCACCAGCTGTACCTTGTGCAATACGTCTGAAAGGCGACAAGTCCAAACGCGCTGAGCACTATGCTGTGCGCATATACCACATGTGCGGTTCCCCAGGCAGTCAAGACTGCTGACTGGACTTGCACGGACAGCAGTCGCACTAACAGTCAAGAACTGCATACCGTCATATGTGGTAAATAACAACATACAGAGTCCGCAAAAGTTATCTCAAGAGATCTCAGTGCTTGCCTCCGGTGACTCACCGCCCGCTCATGCGTGCATTCCATGTCGCAGCCGTCAGTGCATATCCGGGCCAGAGAGCTTTCGTGCAGGCCCAGGAGGCTTCAAAACGGAGTGTACAGTATGCTGGTGACTATGCGAGCTCCTAGTTGTTGAGGAGTGTTGCAGTGGCCAACAAGCGCCTCTTTCATGTCCCCGTGCATGCCCGTGAGCTTGATGAAAAGAGGCGTTCCTACAGTTTTGGTACATTCGCGCAAACTGAACTTCCGAAATCAGCTGTGCATATAAACCATCACCAACCTCTCAGTCGGCATACAAGTTCGACTTTTTCGCCTCTCCCTACAGAACGCTTTCACGGCTTTCATCTTGAAGCTCTTCTGCCTTGAACCTCGGTGCCAGCCCTTCGACATGATGATGCTACCCACCACCTCGGCGCGCTTTGCCCTGCGCAAGGGGCCCTGCACCTCAGTGGCCTCTGTGCCCCGTGTCGGGTGAGGATACAAGGAAGCTGCGAAGCTTACACCTGCGGAACCTGAGATTCAACCAGAGTAGATCCATTCTGAAACCAGCTCCGGAACTTGCTCATGCGAAGTCGAACAGCATCGCGCCAGCGTTTGCCACCCAAGCTTTGCGGGACCTTGCTGCTTTGCATGACACGATTATATGTGGGCGTTCAGGTTCTGGGCCGTGTTGGTCGGTTGGGCGATGGAAGCACATCACATGCCTGACTAATGGTCTCTGGCTACAACCTTGCTGGCCATGCCACCATTTTGCAGGCTGCTGGCTGCACGGCCCCGGCACATATGCCAAGGCTTCAGGGAGCCTGCCACTGCTCCTGCGGGCGGCCCCATCAGCACTGCTCGAAGCAAAATCGAGGAGTTGATGGCGCGCGTAAACCAGGCTACAAACCCAGAGGCCATGTTCTGCTATGTAAGTCTACCTGGTGACTTTTAGTTAGTGCGTGAACCTCGGTGCACCCCACGTGCTTGTGCACCCCACGTGTGTGTGTAGAGTAGCTGCACAGGTATGTCAGGACACGCTCAGTTAAGGAGCTGGCTCGCTCGCAGTCTGTGTTTAGATCCAGGTTATATTTGTATCTGGTTCGCAGGAGTGTGGTGAACACCCCGTGCTTCCCTTCATCCTGTGCCCATCAGTGGCGTCTTGCTCACCAACTCTCCTGCCTGGCATATGCCCTGTCCTATCTCTTGCCACATGCAGCAATGCGAGCAAACTCTGAACGGCAGCGGGTGCACGAGCGTCGGCGTCTGTGGCAAGTCACCCGAGGTCGCCGGCCTGCAGGACCTGCTGGTGTACAGCGTCAAGGGCCTGTCCTGCCTGGCCCACGCTGCGCGCAAGGAAGGCCTGGAGGATGCTCAGGTCAACACCTTCATCAACGGTGCCATTTTCAGCACCCTCACCAATGTCAACTTTGATGACAGCCGCTTCTTTGACTTTATCGAGACCACCGTGGCGCTTCACCACAAGCTTTCGGACCAAATGAAGGTGGGTGGTTCGCAGGGCTGTTCTGCCGGTCTCATACAACCAAGTCTGGGTCCTGCTGGGTCTTCACATACATCCTCATGCTTGAACCTCCTTGTCGAAACCATGTGAGTGAGTTGCGTGCATGCTCCTCATGCACACACATTCACCCTGTGTCCTCGCACTCCTGTGTCCTTTCCCGCAGGCCAAGGGTATTGCGATTCCCAAGATGGAGCGACCCTCCTGGTTTGGCTCGATGCCTCACCCGCTTGACTGGAACGAGTCGCAGGCAATCCGCTTCACCATGACTAGGCCAAACATGATCGACCTTGCCAAGGAGGTGAGTTGCGGCGTGCTTATGTTTGTGACTTTGCCAGCTCTGTATTGTTGTTGAGTAGGCCGAGCCAACACTCGCAGCAGTCAGTCGCTGTGCCGCCTGTACGTGGCAGCTTGGCTGAAGCTCGCTTTGCTTGGCAACATGCGGCTTGGGGTTGGCAGCCAGCGACGGATTCTGACCTTGATGTCCTGCACTGGTACTGGCGCATTACACGCAACAGGCTGCTAAGTCGCGTGCCTGTGCAACCTTCCTGCTTGTCCGCTTGCAGACGGCGATCACGGTGCGCCAGGCGGTGCTTGGCAAGACGCTGACCGGCCTTCAGGAGCTGATTGTGTACGGGCTCAAGGGCCTGGCGGCGTACGCGCACCACGCTGAGGCGCTGGGCAGGACGGACCCGCGCGTGTACGCGTTTGTGCAGGAGGCGCTCACCTTCCTGTGCACCAAGGAGTGCGAGGATGTCGGCGCGGTGCTAGGCATGGCGCTGCGCACGGGCGAGTGCAACTTCATCGTCATGGCGATGCTTGACTCGGCGCACACGAGCCAGTGAGTTGTACTGCATTGCAGGGGTTGTACAGCGCGAGGGATGCAGGGATTGCCGTAGCATGAGGTACACCCCAACTCATGGCTATGTTCGCGTTGCGCCTCGCCTGGGAATCTAGGATGCCCCTCCCCTGTGGATGGCTCACGGGCTTGTACCAGCCAGGCAGCTGAGTTGGTTGTGCGCAGCTAACGTTGACGCTTGCTGCTGCGCCGCAGGTTTGGCCACCCCACTCCCACGCCGGTCGATCTGCACCCCATCCCCGGCCCCGCCATCCTGGTGACCGGCCACGACATGCACGACCTGGACCTGCTGCTGCAGCAGACCGCCGGCACCGGCATCAACGTGTACACACACGGCGAGATGCTGCCCGCTCACGGCTACCCAGGCCTGAAGAAGTACCCCCACCTTGCCGGTGAGTGAGCTGCAACAGCCAAGGCTGTGTTTTCCCCATCTGGGTCTGGCGGGCAAACGAGCTGTGTTGCATGCAGTACACACTCGAAATCGGTCGTGCGCACGGCGTCCCATGCTGCCTGGTCCGCCCCGTTCCGTGGCTGCTGGCCACTCGCATGCCTGTCGGTGTGGCACCCGCACCCGCACCAGCACCCTGGTCATCACCTGCGTGCCTCGCCTGCTATGGATTTCCCCCGCCCCTGCAGGCCACTACGGCGGTGCATGGTACCGCCAGAAGGTCGATTTCGCGCACTTCCCCGGCGCCGTCGTCGTCACCACCAACTGCGTGCTCGAGCCGCTCCAGTCGTACCGCGCCAACATCTTCACGCTGAACGAGACCGGCGTGTCGGGCGTGGCCCACATCCATGGTTTCGGAGGCGTGGCGGGCGGCAAGGACTTCAGCAAGGTCATTGCGCGCGCCAAGGAGCTTCCGGGCTTCTCCAAGGAGGACTGCGACAACTGGCCCGACAAGAAGACGGTCACGGTGAGTCTCGGCTGGTGAACATGTTGCCTGAACACTTTGGCTCCGTTGTTGAACGCTGTTTGCCCTGTGGGTGATGCACTGGATTCCCCTGCTGATTCCACCACCATGCAAGTGTGTTGCGCTGCTCAGCTGCGCTGTACTGGGCTTCACTTTGAGTGGGGTTGGGATGCGTGCTGTTACCTGAGGACACCGCGTAAACTGTGTTTGTGTGCCGTCGTTGCGCGTGTGCAGGTGGGCTATGCGCACAACGCCGTCATGGGCGCGGCGCCGGCTGTGATTGACGCCATCGAGAAGGGCCAGCTCAAGCACATCTTCCTGGTGGGCGGGTGCGACGGCTCTGAGCCGCAGCGCAAGTACTACTCGGGCCTCGCCAAGTTCATGCCCGAGAACACCATGGTGCTCACGCTCGGCTGCGGCAAGTTCCGCATCTTTGACCAGGACTGGGGCACCCTGCCCGGCAGCGGCCTGCCCCGCCTGCTGGACATGGGCCAGTGCAACGACGCCTACTCTGCGCTGGTGGTGGCCACGGTGAGCGATTGCTTCAATGCTTGCCGCTGTGCACACCAGGGTCAGGAGCATGAGGAGATTGGGATATGGGTGACACGCGGTGTCCTGGTTGCAGAGATGTCGGCTGGGGGTGCTTGGCTGCCGGCAGTCGCGTAATGCTGGGGCAAACACATGCTTTCCTTCCCGCCACAAGCCCTGTGTACCCAGTATGATGGTCTCTAAATGTTGTGCACTGTGCTTTCGCCCTGCTTGTCACTCCAGGGTCTTGCCAAGGCGCTCAACACGGACATCAACAGCCTGCCGCTGTCGCTCGACATCAGCTGGTTTGAGCAGAAGGCCGTGGCGGTGCTGCTGACGCTGCTGCACCTGGGCGTGCGCAACATCCGCCTGGGCCCCCGCCTGCCCGCCTTCCTCACGGCAGAGGCCATCGAGGTGCTGGTGGAGAAGTTCAACCTCATGCCTGCTGATGTGGCGAATGCCGAGTCCGACCTGAAGCTCATGATGGCCAACAAGTAAAGCGGTGGCTTATCGAGCCCACAGGGGCTTCAATTCCGGGAACCTGGCATGGCATTTGCAAGTCCTTAGTTGGATTTGGCAGAGCGGGCAGTCGGCGCCAGCTCAAGCGTCTGTCGAGCATCTGTCATGCGTCAATAAACAGCACGATTCAAACGTATGTCTGCGCTGTTCTCTTCGGCGATTGTTATGAAGGATACATATCGATGAACGTGACATGCCTGATGATCATGAGTAACCGCGGTGAAAATGCGTGTGCGCTGCAGCATGTCTCTCAGCTGCAAGCAAACCCTCTGTTCAAGAACGCAAGTGCCTAGCCGTGCACAGGTAGATGCGAGGCTGCATCGGTGATCCGCCTATGGCTGAAACCGCGCATGACCCCCTTTTGCGATTGTGTACGCCGTTCACACCTTATAATAAGAGGCGTTACATTAGTCTACATATCCGTGTCACCTTTGCCGTGTGCGTGGGGCGCTGCAGGGCTTCCGCCATCTTTCGCTGACCCACGCTGTGGGTGTATGCAGCAGGACAATTTTTTTATTGTTGGCTTACCGAACATGGATGAGTGCCTGTTGTTACATGTGGAATGCGTGCAACCGCTTGGAGGTTGACCTGTGGTGACCAGGGCTGTGAAGCAAGGGGCTCATGAATGGTAACATGGGCAAGTTTTGACATCTGCCGGTACCGGTATTTACACATAGTAGCATTACTGCACCTTTGAAGCGTGCAACTCTCGATGTGAACGCTGGCACATCGCCATTCATCACCTTTCCCCTTGTGGAGGTTATACCTGATCCACCGCTTACCCATCATGCTCTACCGATCCGCATGGACCACCCCGGACCGTGCTTTACAACGCTCACTGCCGCGTTGAGCGAACATGGCTGCCTGAATGCTTTGTTAGAGGAAGGTGATTCACAGACTGCGTCACATACAGTGTTGCAATCCGCCAGCAGGCATGTGCCCAGCATCATGTGTCTCCGCTGTAAATGCTGTACATGCGAATTTGTGTGCTGGACATGTACATGGGCCTCACAGATTGAATGCAGCACATGACCGGTGCATGGAGTATCCAGTTGTCGTGCCGCAGCCACGTATGTCGCTGATTTGATTGGATGGGTGCTACGGAGGGAACTAACAGCACAGTGGCCATTGAACGGGCAGGCAACCAGGTGTGTGACGTCAACTCTGCATTCAGCAGTCACTGCTCGAGCTCGCATGAGGCCCATGTGGCCCACGAGATGCGTACAACTTGTCAGGTTGTCTTGCCTCTCACAGCAACTGAGCTTTAGGCGCATGCCACAGCACACTGTAGCGCACTCGAGCCGTGATCCTGTGCTGATTGCTGAATACACTCCATGAAACCGGACCAAGGGCACGGGGTTGTAGCCGGCATGCTTTCTCCAGTTGGTCTATCACATGTGTGTCGCATGCGGTGCAATCCTGCCCTGCAGCTTGCATGGCCCAAAGGACACAGCCTAAGCGCGCTGGCATGGGTGCCTCTCCTCGGAGTCCTGTCAGCCGAATGATCACACGTCCTGGAAGCAGCGGTGACAGCAGGCCACTGCATGCATGCAACTGCCGCCAATGCTCACATGCAAGTATGTCACAGACACGACAGCGCTCCCAACTCCCACCTGGGCTCCCTGAACCATTTGGGGTGCTCACCATATGCTCAGTTTCCTCCTCTCCTCCTGCTTTCCTGCTGTGTGGGCTGGTAGGTGGGAGGTGTAGGTGGGGCGGGTGTGGGTGTGGGTGTGGATGTGAGGCGGTGGGTGTGGGTGTGAGGCGGTAGGTGCGACCCACATCGGATTACACCTCAGCTGTTTATAGGCAAAGCCTGACACTGCCTGGACACCATAGCATGGTGTAATCTAACGCCGGTCTGCTGCAAAGCATGCTGGTTTGCATTTGGCAATCACCTTCAGTGTCGGCGGATGCCTACTGCTCTCCTAGCTGTTTCTGACCTGCTCACCAAACAGGCAAACATAAGGTGTGGGTTGAAAATGGCTGAACGCCTGTGGGCTTGGGCTTGGGAGTGGGTTAGGGGCGAGGGTGGATGACCGTGACGTCCAGCATGACCATGAAGCACAACGCGGCAGGCAATGGAGGAGGTTGGCGGCCGCATGACCACCAAGCTGAAGGGGTCCAGACTGCTCAGCTCGGTGTAACGCACATCGGCCTATGCTTGGCTGGCACTCGTGCTTGTGCTCATACTGGTGCTGGCACTACACCTGACTCTTATGTGTGGGTGCACTGCGCCCTGCATGCATGCACACGCACTGGCGCGAGCCGTATCCCATTGCACTCATGTCGGCACTGGTGCCTTTAACCTGTCGAATAATTCTGCAACGTGTTAGCGTGTGACACTCCAAACTCATGAACCTCACGACAACGTTGTGTTGCACCTTGCACACTAAGATTTGCCCTTGCCCAAGTCCCTGCATTGCTGTCCTTCCACTCACGTACGTTTTCGTGTGTGCACATATATATATCGACAGACAGTCATGGCGGGTCATCGCTGCAGCCACAGTGCGCAGGGACGCTTGCGCAGCGAAAGCCTTCAAGCACCGGGAGGAAAGGACCTGCAGTTGTAGGACAAGGCTCTGCTTCAAAGGCACAATCAAAGGTGTCCAGCGCCAGAACCGTTTTGCCGGTGTTTGCAGGTATGTGCGCGCAGGGACTGTGGGTGAAACCCAACAGGAGTAATAGGGGCACCTCAGCTTTCGGTTTCACCCTGGTCCACTGCTGCGATGCGCTCCCTCTTGTCGTGCGCTCCCTCAGATGTGTTGCAACCCGCTGGCTCCAAGCGCAGTACCCCCTAGGTCTTTAAGGCAAGCATGCTTACAGTTTCCTACTGCGTGGCAAGCTTGTTGAAGCTGAACGCCCAGGTCTTTCCGGCATTTTCACTGTTGCTGCCGCATCGTCACCGAAACCGCAGCAAGTCACTCACCAAATGAAGCCGGCTGAGCAACAGTCACTGTGTGTGTTGGCTTTATGTAGGCTTCTTGCAGCACACACCAGGACACGTTTACAGATTGTTCCTGCTGGCGCTATGGCACAAGCGCGCTCACACCGTTGGATCGTGCCCTGTGACTTGCAGCATGGTCCATTTCACAGAGCTGGACTGCTGGGTTCAGCGATTATTTACGCAGCAGACCGGGTAAGTAGCTTCTCTCTGATGGTGATTGCTTTAGGGACCAAAACGCGAGTCCACGACGAAACAAGGTGTTGGGTGCACTGCACCTCCGGTGCGCCTTCCGAGAACAGCTCATGCGTTGTCCAACAGACCACTTCCTTCCACCGGCAGGCTTGACACCTGCGCCGCTTTCATGGCCTGTACAATCTGCCTTGCACAACTGCATTCATCCGCTCTTCTGCTCTTACTGTGTGCCAATTGCACCAGCTTTGCTGCTGATTGCCTTTTGAAGAGAGGGTCAAGCATGGCGCACGCAGCGCGGGACCGAGGACACATTCAGCGTGGCTAGGGCAAACGTGTGTGCGATAATCGTCAGCGGCGGCAGTAGCAACTCAAGCACAGAATGTAGGGTATGGTGTTTGTGCATCGCAGAGAAGTGGGAGACGACGCAAGCGACCAGGCTTGTTGTCATGGCCATAATCACCAGCGTTGACTGACACTGTCAATTTCGCTTTCCAACGGGGCGAACGGTGGTGACTGCCTGTCAGGTGCGTTTGGGACAACTATTGCCTGTTCCCTAAGTCGGTAATGACAACGTACCTTGCACTGTTTGGGTATTGAAACTTGCTCAGCGCCTGAGCACACGGGGACGTGGCACCGCACACCACCGCACACGCTGTGTGCATGGCACACCACTTCGGGCATGCCTGTTTCTCCTGTCAAAGGGTTTGTATGATCCTGGCTTTTCAATGCCGTTTGACACTTTGACCATCAGTGCACAAATGTTTTGGCGCGGGGAGGAAAGAGTGAACAGACCAGCGCGCACATTATAATCCAGTTAAATGCGACTCCGATTGGGTGGGCGGGTTGCGCTATGTCCTTCTATGTTGATAAGAAGTCCTGGTATAAGCCCACACAGTCAGTAGTGTTGCGTATCAATGCAGGGTGGGCGATATTGAAGGAGTGGCTGGTGACACGCTTGTGTTATCAAAACTGCCATCCTCCAGCTTGTGCAGTGCCGAAATCAGGACATGATTTGCCTGGTTTTATTTTAGCAATAGGCTGCCTGGATACGGAGCTGGGAGCCTGCCGTTGCTGCAGAAAGTTGCACATACCCTAACCTTGCGCACCATGCATGTAGTTCTCCTAGCTTTCTGACTTGGTGTTAGACATGTCACCCACCCACATGGGTAAGAATCGGCTTACATTGTTGTGGCAGCACTGGGCAATTAGCAGCGGATTAGACGTGCCCAGCCGTTAGTCAGTCCAATACTCACGCGGAACTTCAGTAGACCTTGCAGCCTCGGACGTAAACAAGGCTGTGAAGCACGCAGTGCAAACAACTGTTAACTGCGGCTTCCTGGGCTGGTAGGGGGTGCGATTTACTTGAGACTCGTTGTTGCCACCATGTAATTGTGTATCTTGTGCATGCGCCCAGGCAGGGCTGGTCACGCGGCTGAGGCGCAGCCCGTGTTTTCACAGCCTGGACACCCTCGAGCAGGGTGAACGCAGTTTGAACCAGCACTAATCTACTCAAGCTTGGCACCTCTGCAGCACGATGGCCTCCCTTGCTTTACCCGGCGTCCACTTTTGCGGTGCGGTGCGTCAACTGCAGGGCGGGGATGCAGGACCACGTGCAAGCGCAAGCCGCAAACCTCCCATCCATTCGTAAACACAATAACGCCAAATCATATGTATATGCGATCGCTTGAGCTTGGGTTTACCGTTTGCAGCACGTTGATATAATGACACTATGGCTCATGGGTCATATATGTTACCTAACGATGATGAACGGTGCTGGCCTGCTACTTTTCAGCGCGGCGAAAGCAGCCAACATGCATAACTACTAGGCCCTGTAGAAATGACGACCTTCAAATGCAATAATTGTGCCACACGAGGCTCCCTGGCAAATTTGGCTGCCCATACACGACCAATGCAGGACCAGCCAGCCGGTGGTTGGCGTGTGTCCTGCATGGACCGGTAAGACTGCTCACACCACCACCATCCCTATTCACCACGCCCGCTACAAAATCGTCACGATATCGGATATTTTAGCCATAACCATTGGTCAGGGTCTGCTTGACCGCTCTAGGGCTACTTCAACTTCCATTTTGGGGCCGCCCGAGGCACGCCTCTGCTGGCTACTGGCTGTGCCGCACACATCCGCAGCACTAAGACACGAGTACTTGTGCTTTTGCCGGGGTGCAGGGGTTCGAACTGAACTTGCTGCATTCAGCTGCAGTCCTGCAGGTTCCAAGCAAGTCAGCCTGAGCTCAGCTGGACAGACGCACTCGTCGCAGCAGAACCGCCGCACGTCTGCCCAAGCTGCCTCGCTGTACCAGTACGCCCCAGGTGAGCATGACAGTCTCAACTGTAAGCCAACAGCAGAGTTGCTGCCTAGCTAGTGCCTACATGCGCTGTCCCTGGCCCTGCTGAGGATCTTGGACCCTTGGGTAGCGTATTGAGCCTGGCTGCTGCTGCCAGCGCGGTCCCGCTGGTCCCGCTCGGCACGTTTACTGCTTGATGACCACTCAATTAGGGACCACGCACAAAGCTGGCACACAATGCCCTCTTAGCACATGCCAGCGCTTGTTTGTGAGCTCAGTCCACCACCTCAACTGCGCTGCTTGTGCGGCTTTCCTGCGGTGTGTCATACGGGCGCTCGTCGGGTCGTCTTACCTCTGCAAGCGCGCTTGGCGGCAAGCCTTCAGCCGCTGCACTGGAAAGCCTGGAAAGCTGACTGGTGCTGCTGCCTGCAGGTTGTAACCGGGCTCACGTCCGATGGCTGGGCTTAAGGTCCCAGGCCTGGGGGCGTCCGGCGCTGCCTCCCCAACAAGGTTCGCCACAGCCGCGCTACTGTCGCTACTGCTGCTGGCTGTCGACAGGGCCAGTGCCACGGTTATTGACGCATCTGCGACGCCCCCTAAAGTCTCTATCCAGCGCACCTATTACCTGCAGGTACGCGAATATACCTGTCCTGTTGCTTTACCTCATAGCTGCTTCTCAGCTTGGTGCAGCAGTGCACGCGGGCAGCAGGGCTGCGCTTTGATTTCCGTATCCACCACAACTCCAGAAGCCAGCAGACCAGGATGGACCGCGAGTGTTGCAGGTGGCAGACGTGTTTGTATGATCAACCGGGGTATCAGGCTGGCCAGCCAGTCCCCCGGCCCATGCAGATGTGCGCATAAATGTAAACTTTCACTGTACATCTGTGATTCACCATCAGCCTTGTCACCTATCCAACGATTACATCTGCGGTTGTTCCTGGGTTGCAGGCAGAACTTGTGTGGTGGTCCAACTTTTGCGGTACGTACACACCCACTGAATGCATCCTGATGCGCAATCTCACTTGTCTGCTTGTTGCTGCAGCTATCGGAAGGCTCACCGCATGGTGCAGACAAGCATTCTGTGCTTGTTGCTCCAAAGCTTGCCCTGCATTGCCCCTGACTGTTCAAGCACCATGCATGGGGTGGATGCGGCACACGCGTGCGCTGTGCGTGTGCGTTGCAGGTGAGCTGGGCTCCCCGCATGAGATCAAGGAGCGCCCGACCTGCATGACCGACCGTGACAACGCCGGCATCCGACGAAATGCTGACTACGTCAACCGCTGCAGGGACCCACAGCATAAGGATGCCCTGCTGTTCTCGCAGGTGATGGGAGGCACCTCATGCAGCAGGCTAGCAGCAGGCACATCCTTGTGCTATATAGCTCCCGGTGTTTTGTCGCGATAGGCGGTGTTCCTTGCTTGCATGGCTTACGGCTGGACAACACTTGAGCATACGCATCCGTACTTTGCCGCTCGCCGCTTGCCCTGCCTGCAGATCTACACAGGTGGTGAGGTGGAGCAGCTGCAGAACGGCATCCAGACCTTCACCAACTTCGTGAGTGCGCCTCACTGGCATCATGTGCCAACAAGCGCTGCCTGCTTGGGCGCTCAAAGTTGCCTGGCCTGAGTCGTCTGGCATCTTGGACCATACCGCACGCAACTCATTGATGCCGCATGCCAGCTGTCAGCACACCCAGTCCAGAGGTAGCTGAGAGTGGTGTCACACACCTGCCTACGGGTATTCCACTCTCACAACCTACACACAGTGAACCTTGCCTGTGTGTTTGGCCCTGCCTGCCTGCTCCTCCCCCCCCCAACCCCCCCCCCCCCCCCCCCCC
>BDDA01000540.1:0-46942 GCA_001662385.1 Chlamydomonas asymmetrica
GGTGATCGATCTTGCCCTTCCACGCCGTGGTGAGCACAAGATCCCCAAATTGCTGCCAGTGCTGGACATCAAATCGCGCTGCGCGCCGATGAGAGCGGTCGCGGCGCTTTGGAGTGAATGCTAAAACATCCAAGGTCACCGCAATCGGGGCATGATCTGAGAAGTCAGGTTCACACGGGGGAGGGTCAAAGGGAAGCACACACAGTGAATCCACGTGGGGAAAGAGTGCTGTGGAAACCAGGCAGTAATCCAAGACTGCAAGCTGGTGGCGCTGGGCACCGATGCCTCGGCGTGTCGGCGCACCCGTCACGTCGCCGTGCACTCTGCCATTTGCAATAACTAGCCCACACCCTAGGCATAGCTCATGCACAAGCTCTTTGCCGTACTTATCGGCACGAGTATTGTCCTGGCTGGCTCGCTGCGGCACTTGCTCATACGCTGTGGCAATGTCCAGCACGTCGCAGGTCGCGTCGGGGTGGCGCCCCATGCTAGCAGGCAAATCGGACAGCTTGCCAACGTGTGCATTCAGATCTCCAATAACCAGAACCTGATCGGACGGGCTTTGAAATGCACGCAGTGTATTGGCAAGCGTACGATAATTCAGTTCATTGATGTACATAGCAACCATGTGTCCATCTGACTGGTTCCACAACTCTTGCATCACAGCATCCGCTTCATCGCGCTCAGCATCAAACGAGACGTTGGTAATGACGCTGGGGTATTTGGCCCGTAGCTCAGAGTAGTGCAGGCATTCCAGCGCCACGTGCAGTTCATCATGCAGTGGCTGTGACCCAGCAGGAAATTGCGACACACAGTACGCGCACACGCGGCGGTGCCTCAGCACACGCGACCGAGCAAAGCGTCCACGATGCATCCTAAGGTGATTCCAGCAACCCAGGCGGAACCGTAGCAGGGTCTTGTGTTGACGTGCGGGAAGGTGCATCGACAAGCGAGGGTGCGTGTCTGCCCTCAGCCAGGGAACGCAATCCCACCCGCCTCAAGTATGCGCAGTATTTGGGGTAAAACTTAACATGCCACGGGCACTGTTGTGAGAGTAGCCGACGCTCGCTAAGGGCCAGCGTGATGCGTTCCCTCCAAATTGTGCGTAGTTTGTCTGTAACGCTGTCCACATTGAGTGAGACGTAGACCCCAGAAGTACTGAACAGTGCCAGAGGGGAATGCATGCACTGTCGGTGCGCGTACAGCCGCGCTGTATCGCTCATCCACCATGCCAACATCCACAAGAAAGCTGCACACTTTGTACGACCAGCATTGGGTGTCATGAGCTGACACCATACGCTCTAGATCTGAGTAAGCAACCAGGCCCGGCATACTATCCGCAGGCAAATCGCGCACCTCATTCCAGAAACGCAGGATGCATGCAACCCAATGGACTTGCAGGGGATCCCCCCAGCATAACTCAGGCCGGAGGTTGCAAGCAAATTGCCAAGCAACCAGCAAACACATTCGAAACGGCAAGCAGAATTTGAGCGGCGGTGCCCCAGCGCCGCGGCACCACGGCCGGCGGTGCCCCAAAGGTCTCACAGAGGTGCTAGCACCGTCCAGCGACGCTCGAGCGGTTCTGGGAAGACGCCCTGCTGGCGGCGTTTCTAGTGTTTCCTTGTTCCCAGAGTGTTCCTCATCGGATGCCGCGACGGCTAACTTGCGTACGACACAAGCCCACCAAGAAGCATACTTCAGCAGTATCAGCAGCCGCTACCAGGACCAGCAATCCCAGGTTAGGGATCTCATCATGGTCTCCTCTGAACGTTTCAGGAACCTCCCTGCCGTCTCCAAATCCGCCGTCGCGAAAATCTACACCACATGGCACGGCCCCTTTCCGGTCGCTCGACGCGAGTAGCAGGGCCAAAATATATACTGAGTGCATGGATGCCACATTTACCCCTTCCTGGACAAGTAGGCCCTGTGCATACCCCTGGCTGCTATGCTAGGTAACGGTGCAACATGTAAACACCCTCCTTCTCCTTCTCCTGTATTGTGGGTCTCTCCCCTACACCGACGCAAGGCGCCATTGCGCCGGATGCTGCTGCAGTGGCCGCATGGAGGGCGGCCGCGGCGGAGCCCGCCGCACCGGCTGCGGCGACCGCTGCGGCGACGGCGTTGTTCCAGCAATTCCGGCAGCAACAGCAGCAACAACAGCAGCAGCATCGCCTGCAGCAACAGGAGGCGCAACAGCCACCACAACCGCAGCAGCAGCGGCAACACGCAGGGCCGCCGCAGCAGCAACAACGTCACGGCGGCGGTCCCAAACTCGCGTCTGGGCCTCACTGCCTGCTGGAGTGCTGACCATGTGCATGGATGGCTGCCGTGCCACACCTGGATTGGGCGGCGGAGGCTTGGCATAGTTGTGTCGGTGGTGGCCCACTGGCCCACAACGCTACGCAACTTCGAATTTCGGGTGGAGTGCTGAGAGTCATCGGGAGTCCCTTTCAACGTCACTTTTCAAGCGCGAACGAGTTATCACAGGCGCTGGCAACAGGCACATGGAGTTAGAACAACTTAAGTACGTTATCCACCCGTTATACACGGACTTTTCCTTGGGCCTGTAGCGCTGTGTTACTTGAGAGTTCAGGAGGATTGTGACTCTCGTGCCGCCAGAGTCCACGACCATTGAACTGAACTGTCAGAACATCAACCTGCCACCCCATCAGTGCTGAGCCTCAGGCTGTATATTGTAACAACCTCTCTCTCTCCCCCTGAAGGCGGTGAAGAACATGCGCCACGCACGCACACCCTCCATTGTGATTGAGTGCTCAGCCAGGTGTGTACAAACACTGACTAATTGATGTGGGTGACACGTGGTGTTCCCACACACATTAGGCGGATGCATGCACTGCTTGGGTCAAGAGCGTGCTGGTTTGTGCACTGTCATGCCTGCCTTTCGTGTCATGCAGGCCATCCCAACCGAGCACACTGCTACCATGGACACAGCACGTACACAGAGCACACAGTCCAGTCCACCATGCAACACATACACGCACCAGCCACCGCCCCACTATGCTGGCTGCCACCATGGCACTGGACCGCAGTTGGGTACGCAGTCTGTATGGCACACTTTAGGCGTGATACAGCGACAGCGTCGGGTGTGCGCTGAAGGACGTTGCCAGTACTAGTGCGATCAATACCTGACAGTATCGGTGAACGTTCAGCCAGGCGCGCGTGGATACATAGCACGCACAGGCTTGCTCACACCTACCAAATGCGAGTGATAAACTGGCACGAATGCTCGCATCGCTAGTGGATGCAAGTGGCTAACCAAGCGTGGTGAATGCGCACAGCGTTCCCAGCCGCTCATGACTCGTACGGCATGCCCTCGCAGACAGTGGCATGTGAGGCGGCCGACGCAGTGTCACTTTCACGTGTTGACCATTGTGCACGAAACGGCAAAACGGCTTTGTGCTGCAAGCATGTGTTTGTGCCCAAGGTGCTCAGGCATACACGGGGTCCTGCACACGCCGCTCGTGCGGTCTGGCCCTCAACAAGCACCAGCACTCGGCAGCCAAGCGGGTGGAAGGTGGATGGTGACGTGCGGCAGCCGTCAGGCACAGCCAGCGCGCGACCAGCATTGCTTTGGGAGCCCGGCTGTGCGGCTACACGATGCATGACACAGCACGACGCATCCTGCTGACAACAACGTGGTGTTTATTGTGCCACGCAACGGTCATCACAAGGCAAAGGCCTGGTAGGGCTCAGACCCGTACACCTTGTTCTTGTCGACGGCTGTGAGCGTCTTGCCATCGCTCTTCTTGCTGAACAGCGCCTTGGCCACCAGCTCCGCCACATCGTCACGTGCGATAGAACCGCACACCTGCCGCACGCATGCATGCGAGACACACGCACCACAGGTTGCGTTATGTGTGCACTGTCAAGTAGGTGATGAGCCGGGCCATGGTAACGGATAGGGACCGCCGACTGTGCGCGCACATGCGCTCCGAGTTCCTGCTCATGCAGTGACTGGATCGGGACACACGTGTGTGGTTCCAAAGACGGCTCAAGTCCGTATCCAACAGCAGACAAAACATGCCGAGCGCATTTCAATGCACATGCGCAGCGTGTGCGTGTTGCATGTTCTGATGCAGGCGCAAACAACAGCGAGGGCAGGGTAAGAATCGTGATGCACGGGCCGGTGGGGCCAAGGAGCTGCTCCGGGTGGGGGGGGGGCAAATGCACATGCATGCCAGGCCTTGTGTGAGCACAATGGCACACACCTTGATGTCCTCCGTGAGCACGCCCGCCTTGCTGGCGGGGTCATTGGTGAGGCCGCCCGGACGGATGATGGTGAAGGCCATCTTGTCACCGTGTGCGCGCAGCGCGGCCTCCGCCTTGTTCTTCTCTAGCAGCACCGGCTCCAGCACCTTGTACACCTGGGAGAGACAGGGGCGCGTAGGGGTGCAGGGGGCCAAAGCGCATGCTGCTCAGCGATCGGCGGATAGGGGCGCATGCTGGTAAGCGATAGACGGATCGACATACGGGCGGGACACATGGGTTTGGCATGGCAAAAACTCGTATACTGGTACAGCAGATTGCATGATGGAGGGCGCCTGCTGCAGGATGGTGGCACGTATGATTTGCCTACATTTGCTAGCATGCACTGACACCAGACAGGATGAACATGAATATGAGGGAGGCCAAGGTCGATGCTGGGGCCGCTTAATGGCACAAACAACACACCAGATCAGGCCAATCAATGCACGAGCTCCAGACTGCAGACTCCTCGGCAATTTGTTTCCTAAAAGTACGCATGCGGTGTGCACGCATGCGGTGTGCATCTGGGCGTGTCATGTGGCATTCCGTTTGGTGAAAGATCGACCGCCGCTGATCTAGGCGGAGCGCAGTAGGGGCTGCTGTGCGCACTGTCATGCGGGCTTGTGCTATCCCCGTTGCACAGGCGTGCATCCATGCCTAACGGTGGGAGTACACAGGATTTAATCATTGCAGAACGGATGGCTGGCGCGTGGCAATAGTGTGCATAGAGCGTTCTGGCAACGCGAATACGCGACGGCACTTAACAGTGCAGCACGCCTTGCCACCACCACTGAATGCATGTGGCTATCAGCGCAGTTTCTGCATGTTGTGCGCCTCTTCCCATCCATGCACCGCAGCTATGTGCATGTGCGCCCCTTCCAGCCATGTGGTCCCGGAAGGCTTTGAGTAGGCATGCACTTGCAGGGCGCCGTGTGCCCGGTGCAGCCATTTCCCTTGATTTTGCGCAGGCGGATGCTACTGTGAGAGCACAAGAGCGCTGCAGGGTATTCAGACCCGCTCGGTGGCGTTTGCGCTGTAACCAAGGCCCACCCCTGGCAACGTGTCTGCCCTAGCAGCTCAGAGGCGCTCGCTCAACACCAGCGCAACCGCACACACCTGCTCTCCTGGTGCGTCCTTGCTGTCCCCGCAGCCAACACTGGTGACCAGGATGAACTTCTTCACACCCTTCTTGACGGCAGCCTCAATTATGTTGATGTTGCCCTCGCTATCCGCTCGCGGGTCCTTGACCGTTCCGCCCAGGGTGGAGACGACGGCATCAACCTCCTCCAGGCCTGCAAACACAGCGTGCGAGGTCCACATCAATTTGGTACACCTACAAGTTTCCAGTGCCTGCTGAGCAAAGTATGCCGTGCCCCGGCTGTGTATGCGGTGATGAACGCCGTGCGACAGTGCACCCCGTTGGGGTAGCGTACTGGCAACCTGCAAATCCCACAGGCAGCTGATGGTTTGCCGTAGAACTCTGCTGTAGGGCGACCCGTTTGGTGCTGTGCTAGTGGGCCAGCACCCGAAACCGACACGTCCGTGTGCATTTCAGCAGCACGTGAGTGAACCCTTGGTTTCAAGGTGGCCGATTGCCATGCCTCTGCCAAACCCACGTCTTGACAGTAACCAAGTCGAGGCAGCATACGCCCCAATGATGGGGAGCACGCACATGGATTCCTACTCACTGTCAAACACCTTGGCCACGTCGTCCTTGTTCAGCGCATCACCCTTTGCGACGATCGCCATCATACCCTCAATCTCCTTGCGCCTGACATCTGTTCTTTGCAGCTGCCACACCCAGGAGCCCATGTTCTTGAGGCGCCTGGTGACATGGAGTCCCACACCACCACCGCCGCAAACCAATATGCTGGCATTGTCAGGGTCCAGCTCATATGCTGGAGTTGCCTGCATAGCCACTGTGGGCCTCACTGCGGGGCGGGCTGACGGGGTGAAGGGCTGCACCCTGGAACAGCGGATTGAGGTAGGCCTGAGGGTCTGCATCTCCCAGGATAGCAAGTGCCGGCGCGTGGAACCAAGGGTTGTATTGAGTCAGAATACGAGAAGTCGTTGCAACAAAGCCCGCTCGACGTGATGATCCACGAACAGCGAAGGCCTGGTTTGACCTGACGCTGGATCTGGTCCCCAACCTTTCCGTGCAATTGTCATGCATGCAAAACAAGCATTTTTGGGCTGGGTAGTCAAGTGTCTGCAAACGATTGCCAGGCCCCGCGGAGGTGCATTGGTGCTTTCCTGTTACGAAGGTTGACCTGCTTTGCTATCAGTACCTAAGCTCAGGCATACTTTCTGCGTTGCCATGCCGCAAACTGATCGGCGTCGGTGACAAGTTGCTTGGGAGTTGTATTCGCCGCATACACTTGGCAGAAAGAGTTTACAAAACAACTTTCAAACTTATACACGTTCCAGGGCAAGTCCAACTTGCGCTGTGACGCTTGGGTTATTGTGCAGCAGGAGGGCGATAGTCGTGTATTTAAGGCCTGCGGTCAGTACAGCAGGCGTGCTTAGGGGCCGCAGCCTGCCAGCCTTAGCAGGTGAGTCTACATCCTGTTGACAACCCTATCCAGGCCTGTTGTGCGTGTAAACACAGCGATGAGATCTGGACTAAGTGAGCACGAGCGTCAGCAAGTGCGGTCCGGCACACATTGCAGAGGATTCAGCTTCTTACCTTCATGATATGCTAACTGATACCGCGGGTGATCTTGTTACTGAGGCTGCACCAGGCACCCGTGAGCTATGCGTGCTTGCTGGGCCGTTTGACTTGGCATCGGCTCATGCGGTGCAAAGGATGCTGGCCCCAAGCAGGTCTCTGTGGCCTCAGCACGCTCTATATTTCACCTTACTGTTGCTTATCCTTCTGCAGGCGCTGGCTATGGCTCCCAAGAAGCTGCCACCCGCTGGGGACCCGCCGCCTGCAAAACGTGCGCGCCCCACCAGCACAGAGGACATTGTTGAGCACGACGAGGCAGAGGAGAGGCACGAGGGTGATGAGGAGGGCGGGGATGAGGCAGAGGACGAGCCGCTAGACAGCGAGCTGGAGTCCAGCGACGAGGATGTGCCCGGCGACGGAGGCGAGGGCGACGAAGCAGCAGCGGAGGAAGAAGGGGACGACGATGATGGAGCAGACAATGGACACGACGTTCACGTTGGTGAGGATGAGGGCGCTGGGGATCAACCAGGCGAGGACGAAGAAGCTGACGCTGGCGGAGACGATGATATGGCCGAAGGCACAGCGGGGGAAGGAGATGCAGCAGCAGCAGAGGAGGCTGGAGCTGCGGACACTGGCAAAGCTGAGGAGGCAGCAGCAGCACCAGCAGCGGCTGGGACAGTGACACCCACGCGCGGGCGGGGTGGACGCGCAGGCCGTGGTGGGCGAGGCGGCCGTGGGGGGCGAACGCCTGGTACTGGCGGGAGAGGTACCCCTGGCGGCCGAGGAGGCCAGCGGCAGCAGCAGCAGCAGCTGCACCGTACAGCTCGCGGAGGCGTGCAGGCCAAGGGTGGTAGGGGCCGCCAGGGCCGCGGGCGCGGGCGCGGCGCAGCGCTGGCCGCTGCGGCAGGCGTGGCCTCCCCCGGCGGCAGGGGTCAGCGGCCGGCTGGGAAGGGTGGCAGGCACGGGCTCATGCTTACGCTTAGTGAGGTGAGCTGCTGTGGGAGTTTGCATGCACAGCCAACCAGCTCCAAACTGAAGGACACGGAATTGTGCGCGCATGCGCTCGACACTGTTCGCAATCTGCAAACATGTGTGGAAAGCCGAATGCGCTTGCATGGCATGGCTTGTGTTAATACTATTGATGTCACAACACTGTGCTGCTTTGCATGTGCACTGTCTCTCCCTGTGGCATATGCTGTGGGAGTGGGCAGACGCCGGCAGCACCGGCCAAGGTTGCGGCCGATCGTGCGTGGCGAGCACCTGCATGCTGGAGCACAAGCGCTCCCCGTGACAAGCCAGGGACCCTCTGTTGCTGCGTCAATAACTGATTACGCCGTGAACTGTATGCGTGTGCGTGCCGCAGATCCGCACGGACAAACTCACACGTGTGGCTGCCGCAAACTGGTCGCTGCGCGCACGTGCGCGTCAACCCCCACCGCCCTTCAAGCCGGAGCTTGTGAAGCGCATCTACCGCCAGGTTGGTTTCATGGGCGTGAACAATGCCATGAACGCATTGCGCATTGCATAAGTGCATGCTCCAGGAGGGCAGCGCATCGCACATCAGCAGGCAGCCTTTGCACCTTGCAAGCACATGCAAGGCGTGACCCATCGAGTCGGATTCGAACCAACGTAGGCGTAGCCAGCGGAGATGGCCAGCATAATTGAGGGGAGTGTGAATGCGAGGCACGGATTAGGTTGGCGGAGATTCCACCGCACATGATAGCTACAGTTGTGCTGGAGTGGTTTGGTCCCGTATACGTGCTGGCTTGGTATGCAGCCGTGCAATTGATGCCGTTGGTGCTTATGCCAGTTCCTGCCGCACACCTATGAGCCGTATGACCGTGAGACACCCGCTCACTGCATCGTCTCGTATGGTGTTGTCTCGTACGGTATGGTAAGATCCCATGCTGTGCTGCATTGTGCTGCGTGTGCGCTGCTGCGCAGGAGCTGGGTGGCGGCGGCGACAGCGCGCCCTCCCTGAAGCGCATCATGCTGCTGGAGGTCAGCCAGTACCTGGAGAACTACCTCTGGCCCCACTTTGACGCCGCCAAAGCCTCGCACGAGCACCTCATGAGCATCGTGCTCATGGTGAACGAAAAGTTCCGGGAGGGCGTGCCGGCGTGGACGTGCTTCCACACGCGCAAGGTGGGGACAAGGGATAAGGGACGGGGCAGGAGGTAAAGGGAGGAGCGAAGCTGGCAAGGCCGAGACCGGGACAGGGCTTGCAGCCAGTTTTACACATGGGGAGTTAGCGTTGAGTGCTGCGCTCCGCACACTACGGTCACTGCACAAACATTACGCAGATGATACGATAAGACAGTCCAGCATGGAAAGCTTGCGCTGCGCGCGTTTGCCCTTGACCAATGAACGGTTGGCAGTTTGGCACGCACTTTGCGCTGCACCCCTATAACCCCTTTCCTGCTGATCTCCCGCACCACCTGGCTTGTGGTCACATCTGATTGCATGTGTTTGATGTACCGTACTGCTGCGTCAATACAGGAGGCCATGCCGGGTCTCTTCAAGCGCCTCGTCATGCTCAAGCTCGGGGCCGACGCGTTCCCGCCAGCCGACCGCCCAGCGCAGCCGCAGCCTCAAGCCGAGCCCACACCCGCGCCCGCAGCAGCAGCAACAGCAACAGCAACGGCCGATGGCGGCGCGCCCGCAACAGCAGAGCCCGCAACGGCAGATGCTGCTTCGGCGCCTGCTGGTGATGACGGGGCCACCGTATCGCAGCAAAAGGCGGTGGGTGACGAGGACCAGAAGGACGCCGATGGGCAGCAAGCAAAGGACGGGGCTGAGGCCAAGGACAAGGCAGCGGCGGGCGGCGAGTCTGGCGGCAAGGGCAAGCAGGGCAAGAAGAAGCGAAAGCCCCGCAAGCCGCAGCCCCCCCAGGACCTCACGCAGCCCATGCGCATGCGTATGCACGAGCGCACCGCGTTTGTGCTCTTCGCCATCAATACCTTCCAGGTATGTGTTGTACATCATCCTTCATCATCAGCGCATACATGATTGGGGGCGCGGCGGGAGTGCGTACAGCATGTTTTGTTATGACTACTGACCTGGCATGCCTGCGTCAACGTGTTGTGCGCTGCCGTGCTCGATAGCCCTGTCGATAGTTGCGCTGCCAGCCAGCACGCTACCCTCCCTGTGCAGCATCGCCGCAACCATTGCTAGTTTGCTTTCTTTCGAGCTTTTTGTTCGCGTAGCACTTGAGCAGCTTGTACCCACCTCACCCCGTGTGTGGCCTGACTCGTACTTACCGCCTTGTGCCTGCACCCGCATCCGCATCCTCACCTGCACCTCTGGACCTCTCATCGACCACGCACAGTCCCTGGAGGACGAGGCGGTACGCGGCCAGGTGCTGCGCCTGGTGTCGCTGCCGCTGTGGCACGCGCTGTCGCCCGGGCGACTGCAGCTGGAGCTGCACGCGCAGCCGGCGCTGAGCAAGCACTGGCGCCACGCGGCCAAGAAGGAGGCCAAGGCAGCAGGTGCGCGCTCGTGTCAGCGCTAGTGTGTGGGCGTACGGGCGTGCTGCTGGGGCGCCGGCTGTGCTGGCTTACGCAGCGGTGCTGCAGCCACTTTGCAAGCGCATCGTGTCATGCCTGTGGATGCATGCAAGCGGGTTATGGGGGGCGACCGGGCATGGGAGGAGCTTGTGGACGGAACTGGCAGGCCCATGGCGGCTGGCGGCCGTTGGCAGGAGTGTGGCTGTGCGGGCCAGCTGGCAAGGCTGGCAATGCAGACGGCGCTTGCCGCTGCCTTGGTACCGGCTGCACGTGTGGTGTGGCATGGTCGTCGGTCGGTGAAGCATTTTAGGAGCACTGCTGTGGCATAACTTGCACGCCTTCATTCAAGGGCCAGGGGAGCCTGAGGTTCATGCGAAACTGCTGCAAGTGCAAGCCACGGCGTAAGCCTGAACACGCGCCAGCTTCATGGAACGATGGACGTGAGCATGGATGGATGCTCTGGACGTGATGCAGGCAAGGCGGGGCACGTGCCCGTGGGTCAGCGTCCCGAGGCACGCTTTGTGCCGTGCCTCATAGCGGAGCTGCTGGACACGCTCACACAGGTGGGTTGGTTGGGTATGGTGTTGGTGGTGGGGTGAACGGGGGCAACAACGGGCAACGATGGCGCCGCATGCATGTAGTGCGTCCACCTGGTGCTCAATCATGGCCTGGTGGCGTCTGTGGATGCGATTGATGATGGATGCTGGTGATGAATCCTTGATGATGAATCCTTGGTGCATTAATCATGGCGGTGACGTCCGGGCAACGCCTGCCATGATGGGCTCAGTGCACAACCGCGCACGCACATGATTGGACAAGCCGACGATCTCTCCACCCAGCGTTAACCGGCACGTGTCTGTGGGAGGGGCTGTGACGAACACAGATATACCGCACATACACACAAGTGGCGGCTGCTGTGCGTGTAAGCCATGCCGCATGTTGGCACCTTAGCCCCGGATCAAGGGGTGGGCGTATTGTCGAGGAGAGCGCTGTGTAGCCAATCTGGCGTGGACGCAGCTTGAGACATGCTCGACATGCCAGCGGCACAAAAGGAAATCGGGATGAGGGACAGCGTACTAGGTGCCAAGGCCCAAGTTTGTATTCCTGGTTCTGGTTCATTTACGTCCGGAATCCATGCGCAGGTGGTCAAGCAGCCGAAGCAGCAGCAGCAGCAGCAGCAGCAGGCGGGCGCCGTGCGGCCGCAGGTGGACCAGCGGTCGCTGCTGTACTGCGAGCGCTTCTTGGAGCTGCTCATCGACCTGCTCAGCCAGCTGCCCACGCGCCGCTTCGTGCGCACCCTGCTCGACGACAAGGCCGTCCTCATCAAGGTAGGTGTGCGTCGGCAGCCCATCCTTGGCGTGGCTTGGTGTTGGCCGTTGATCTCTGCTCTGTGCACCGCGCCGCACCGTGTGCCCCACGCGCTGCACTTTTTAAGCCAATTAGCCAACCCTTTGTCCCTGTCACCTGCGTGTGTGTGTCATCCCGTGGTGTGTTGCGATGTGCAGGTGCGGCTGAGCGCCCCCGCGGATCCCTCGCGCGGCGGCCCGGCTTGCAACCTGTTCCGCCAGCTCACCGACCTGTTGTCCTTTTACATGGCCTTCCCCATCGACGACCACACCGGAGAGCCCCTGAGCGATGAGCAGGTCACGCAGGCGCACTACGACAAGGTGCGGCGTGTGGGACTGTGCGGGCACATGGCAGTGGATTCGGCAGAGGCCCAGCAGTGCTAAACACTGTGGAGCACCACATTTGCAGCGTGCTTGTACGGTGCGGTGCGTTGTTTGATGTTGTTACATCATAAGCGTGTCAGCCAAACGGCCCACGCTCGCCCCAGATGGGGAAGGTGTGAGAGAGGGCTAAGGAGCCGCCTGCGCGCCTGGCCGTCGTGTATATCAGCTGCCGAGCATACGTTGTTTGTTGCGCGTCGATGTTTGCACCTTGCCCTAAGCCCCTCTGCACGGTAACACGACATCCCAAATCGCCTTTCACCCGACTACTGCAAACGTCGACACGCAACAGAGAGGCGATTTGGGATATCGTGGTGCTGCGCAGCGATGCTCAGGGCAAGGTGCATATTGATTGACCTTGCACATTCAGGTGGCAGGCACGGAATTATTATGGTTGAGGGAGGCAAGTCGGGCGTGCAGGGGCTAGGGCGGCATGCTGTGCAGACGCTAAGAGACGGCCAAAGCCAGCATGGTGCGGTTGCATGCAGAGGAATGGGCCAGGGGGCCCCGGGCCGTTTCCGACCCACATTCCAGGGTCAGACTTGATGCAATGGGCCTGCCTGCATGATGCTGGCCTGCTCCTGAGATAATGTGCAACCTGTTAGAACGTGTATGCCGATGCTGGTGGTTGGCTGCCCCCGCTTGTGCGCGCGCCATACAGGTGTGCCAGCTCCAGCGCCTGGCGTTCAAGCACTGGCCCGGGCTAAGGGAGATGGCGCTGATGAACTGCGGTGCAGTGCAGAGGCGTGATTCGCTCAAGTGAGGCGCGCTGTGCTGCGCTGACGTATGGTAACGTGTATGGGACTGTGGGGCGTGTGAACAAACCGGGATCAGAGTGCATACGCATATGCAGGTGCACTATATACTAGTATATTCTTGCGAATGTGGTGGTATGTGCTGGGCGGCGGTAGCCGGCTCTCTGGGCACTGCTGTGGGTACAAACGCACGGTACAATGATGTCACTGTCACTTAGCGCGGTGGCACGCGTCCACGCCTCATGTACGCCCATGTACGTGCTGTACCTCACTGCGTGGTCCAAAACCGCGTGTGCCACCACGCTGACACTACCGCCGCCGCCGCTGCCGCTGCCGCCATCCCGTACAGGCGCTACTTGGCGGCGCTGAGCCCCGAGCAGCTGGCCCACCTGGCGTGCCGCCAGCTGCGCCTGGTGGCGGAGGACGACCCCTGGCTGGACACGCCGGGCTTCCTCATAGAGGTGCGTGTGTTTAGAGTTGTTTGGTTCCCATGGGGCCATGCAGTATGCCTTCCGTGGGTCCGTGCAGTGTGCGCATGCGTGCTGATGTGAACTGCGCTCGAGGATGGCGAGGTGTCTGGCCTGAGCGGTGCGTGGTGTGTGTGTGTGTGTGGCGGGGGGGGGGGCATGGTGTGGACAGGGAGCGCTTACCGAGGTTGCCGGGGCAGGGGAGTCAGGCAGCGCGACAACTGGCAGCAGGAAAGACCAACAAGGGATGGAGGGGCGGAGTCTTACTAGGATTTGTCTTTGCGTACTGTAATTTGTGTGGTGATCGGCCTGTGCCAGGCAGGGGTGTATGTGCGCGGTGAGGATTCGCAAGGCCCTCACTGTGCGAGTGTGTTCAGAAGGTGTACTTCCCGTTGGGCCATGCGATGTGCTTCCCGTGGGGCCATGAAGTGCGCGTATACATGAGGCTGGAAACTGCACCTGAGGGTGGCGACGTGTCTGGGCTGAGCTGGCGGCTGTCGTAAAACGAGTAGCGGTCTGACGGCCTGAAATAGTGGGCGTAGTGTGCGCGTGTGTGTACCTGAACAACGCCGCCTGCATGACTGGCTGGCGCAGGTGCTGCTGTCGGCGTACGAGGCGCGGCGCAGCCAGCGCGCGGTGGTGAACGAGATGCCGCTGTACCCCACAGAGCGCGTGCTGTGGGACGAGAGCCAGATCCCCTCGGACAACTACACGGGTGAGCCAGCTAGCGGGCCCACAAGCCCAAGTGAAGGGCAGGCCCAGGGGACGCGTGGGGGGCATGGGAGGCGCATGCGTAGGCGGAAGCTGGCAAGCAAACACCACCGCCTCCCAGCTGTCATCTGTGTTGGGGCCAGGTGTGATGCGGCCCCATGGTCCCCGTGGGTCACGGACCACGGTGCTGATGGGACACCCCCTACAACCCTGTGGCTAGCTGCGTACCTGCTGCCTGCGGTGATTGCAATTTCCTGTATCACCCACATGGCCACCACATGCAGGCCGTTGACATAGATACCGTCTCAACATGTGTGGAATTGAATTGCCGTATGTGACACGTGTGTGTGCCTGGGTGCATGTGCAGGCGAGCGCTGCCTTGCGCTGCCCAAGCTCAACCTGCAGTTCCTCACACTGCACGACTACCTGCTGAGGGCCTTCAACCTGTTCAGGTGCGCGACAGGGATTTGCGTGCATCGGTTTTTTTATTTTCATCCTTTTCACACTTGCATGGGTGTGGTGGTGTGGGTGTGTGGAGTGGGTGTGTGGATTGCCCAACCTTTGTGACCGCGTTTCACACATGTGTTTGCTGCACACAGCTGTTAGGAGGTGCATATGGCCACACGCTCAGGGCCTTGCGTGAGACACGCCGGCCATGGCCCTCGGCCTATGAGCCAGCTGTGGCTGGACCTGTACGGGAAGCACATCGCCACCACGCGTCTCACTGTCCTTCCATGCCGCCTGCTGGCTGCCTGCTGGCTGGTGCTGCTGCGTGTCGCTGCTACTGGCACTCAGGCTGGAGGCGACGTATGAGATCCGGGAGGACGTCGCGGACGTGTTGGCGCGCGTGGGCGCTTACCTCGACGAAGACGACAAGACGCACTTTGCAGGCTGGGCGCGCATGTCGCTGCCGGTATCGGCCTTCAAGGTGACCGCCGCTGCGTGCTCCGCACCTTGCCCACCACACCGCCCGCGCGGCTGCCATGCGCGCCACCCCCGTGTGACATGATCCAATGTGCAGGATGTTCTAGCCAGTATCTCGTGCTTTGCGGCCGTGTCCTGCAGCCGTTGGCGCTCATTTTGTGCGCCCCTGCGCTCACGCCGAACACACCGCCCAGCCCCGACAATGCCCCCGCAAGGTGCCTGTGGGGATGATGTTCATGACATGCGACGGTGTGAATGAGCATGTGTGCGCGCATGTGCGTATATGCGTGTATGCGTTTGCTACGCGGCGTGCTGCACAGGTTACTGAGGTGCGTGCGCCTGCTGTGGGCGATGCCAAGCCCTCAGCAGTAACGGCGGACGTGTTGGTGGACACGCGCCCGCTGCGTGGTGACGTGCGGTCTGAGTGGGACGAGCTCAAGCAGCACGACGTGCTGTTCCTGCTCACGGTGGGTGGATGCCCCGCTGCGTTGAGCGGCAGGGAGGGAGGGAGGGAGGGAGGGGGAGGGAGGGGGGACAGAGAGGGCAAGGCAGACGGGGAAGGAGGGGTGAGAGCCGATAGGAAAGGAGGGAAGAGAGGGGGAGAGGTGCATGGGGGGCGGCGCAGCGGGCCAGATGCTCTGCGCAAGGCTCCAGCGAGGGCCTGCTTCACTAGTATTGAAGTATTGCAAGTTACAAGTGCAGCATAGGCAGTCGTTGCGGTCATCCTGTCCACTCGGCCTGCCGTTTATGCATGTGGCCGATGACCGGCTGAGCTTGCCACAGTACTGCAGCATTCGGCCAGCCACCGGTGTTGCTCGCACATTTGCTACCGATGGAATGGCTGGCCGAACGCTGCTAGTACTGAGGCAAGCTCTTGACATGGGCCACACACACAGAGTCGACTGTGTCGGTAACGGGTAGCATGGCCTGCCGCCATACACTCTCCTCATATGAGACTGCCAAGCCTGCAACAATGCAGTGGTGGACTGTGAGCAGATACGTGTGTGCAGCGTGCGTTGCTGCTTCGGGCATAAGTACCCGCAAACCCCTCACCCTTGCCATCGTCCTGGTGTTTGCACAACGCCCCCCCTTCCCTGTACTGTAGATCCGGCCGCCGGACGCTGCAACGGCCTCGCTGATGCATGAGCACGGCCGCACGCCCAACGCGGGCGAGAAGTACGGGCTGGTGTACTGCCGGGGGTGTGAGGTGGTGGAAGTGCGGGACGAGGGAGGCAGGTGAGACACACCTGCCTGCTGTCATGTGTGCTGCCTCCCTATCAAGCAGCGTTGCAGATGCGGCTTGAATACAATAGCAATCGTACCTGTGCCAAGCCATTCCTTTTCAAACCTCCAGGGCTCTGACCGAGCAGGCAGTGCGAACGCATGCAAACATGCCGGGAATTGTGTAGCCTCGGTGTGGGGTGTGCTTAAGGCACTCCCATGGGGCAATGAAGTAATGCATATGCGAGAGGATCGCGACTGCGGCCAAAGCTAACTGCACCCGACACTCGCGGTTGTTGTGAGCTGGTGACGGATGGCTGTGACGTGGTGTGCTGGTGTGTGTGTGTGTGGGGGGATGACTGAGAGAGGGGGACAAGTCCAAGCAAGGTGGTAGCTCAGCATGTGTAGGGCATCGCCAAGGTGGATGCAAGTGTACCATACCGCTGCGCGCTGAATACCAAAGCTGCGCCATCAAACCCCCACTCCAGGCCACCCCTGCCCTTCCTGCTCCGGATCGGCACGGCTGGATGAAGCGTGCCACGCCATATGCACCACAATCACCATCCAGCGGACCAAGCAATTCGAGCATGTGGCTGCAAATGCGGTAACGATGTATGTTTTTGGTTCCTGCGCTGCTGCTGCTGCTGTTTTGCTGCAGGCTGATGAACGACTTCACGGGCCGCGTGAAGCGCGAGGAGGCGGGGCCGCCGGAGGGCTTCAAGCGAACGCTCACCGTGGCCATGGACTGCGCGCAATATCAGCTGGACATGAACGCCATGGCGGCCGCCGCCAAGTCAGGCCAGGCCGTAGAGGACGTATACAGCACCTTCAACCTGCTGGTCAGGTACGCAGCATGCGGCAGCGCCGCTCTTGCATGTCGTAGTGGTTGGTATTTGAAAGCATGTGTATAGCGCGACGTGTTTCCTGTGTTTCCTGAGCAGCCGCACGGGGTTTTCTTCGGCCCTGTAGGGAAGTGTCCGCCTTAGATGCATAGCTCAAAATATGCAACGTGACCGATTGGGGTGAGGTGGGGGAAAATGGTCTGCCATGAGCTTGGGTTCTTGTACTCACCATTTGAACAGGCGGGGTGCTGTGTGCACAAGCACGCCGCAGTCTGCCATTCATGGAGGTTACATAACCAGTTCAATATTTGCGTGGTGATAGACTGATGGTTTTGCCTGCTCTTATCAGGCGTAAGCCGAAGGAGAACAACTTCAAGGCGGTGCTGGAGTCCATCCGCGACATCATGAACGACAACGAGCAGGCCACACAGGGCCTGTCCAACAACGGCGCCGGCGGCGGCGGCGCGGCGGGCACGCTGCTGCCCGCATGGCTGCACGACGTGTTCCTGGGCTACGGTGACCCCGCGGCCGCGCAGGTGAGAGCTGCGAGCTGCCATGAGCTGCCATTCGTATGTGAGCGTGACAGCCGGTGACTGTGAGGGCCAGTGGGGTAGGGAGGGACAGAGCTGGAGGTAGGCACGCATGACGAATGGAACACAGCGCGAGGCTGATAGCCAGTTATGGTTTGCTGCTTGATTCGGAGCGTCGTCGACGTTGAGGCCGACACTGGCCTGTCGAGATGAGGGTAGGCAGCAAGTGTGGGGATGTACGGCACACGTGCTGACCTCAAGGATTGAGGATAACCTGCCTTCAGCAGCATGGTATGCTTGATGCCATGGCGCGACAACGTGAGAGTGAACCCCACAGCCGGAGTTTCCAGCCACCCAGTTGACACCAGGAGGGCGACAGTACAGCTGGGAATGTGGGTGTGGGTGTGCTGGCTGTCAGAGCCAAGGGGCAAGCGCAATTGTGTACCCGTCCAGTAGTCTTCCTCCCTGCGGCACTATGCCGTGCGTGCTGCGCCCCTACCCCCCACCCGCCCCCACCCCCTCGCACACGCCATGCGCCAGTGTTGCCACACACGTTGCCTGCTTGTGAATGCCGCCTTGACTCGCGTGTGTGCAGGCGGGCAATGTTGCGGGTGCGCTGCGCGTGGTGGACTTCAAGGACACCTTCCTCGACGCTCACCACGTGGAGGAGTCCTTCCCAGAGCACACGGTAAGCACAAAGGGAGGTCCCAGGCACTGATTTGTTTCAGGACCGGGGGGGCGGGGGGTCAGAAAAGTCCGAGGCCTTGGGTTAGCCTGACGTCATAAGGTTCAACTGTGTAAGGCGTCGAGAAGGGTGAAGCGAAGGGCTTGACACCACGAGTGGCTGGCAGGTTGAGGCACTGAGGCCTTGCATGCAAACCTGCCAGGGTACGCATTGTAGGTTTATGCGTTTGTCTAGGCTGAATGCGCATGTCTGGGCTGAATGCGTATGTCTGCGCGTATGGGTTGGGGTTCACGACTGTCAAAGCACCAGCACCTTTGCACATCATGCTACGCCTGCCATATCCATGACTGAACACTCAATCCAACTGTCACATGCCTGTCGCTTGTGTGCCCAGGTCAAGTTTGTGGGCGGCGACGGCTCTGCGAGCACATCCGACGGGAGTGCGGAGTCAGCAGCGGCAGCCCTGCGCCCGCCCTTCCGCATCACATTCCCCGCACCACCTGCGCAGGCGCTCGAGGCCGGCACTAAGGTGAGCGCTCACATGCCCGGCGTCCGTAAACCGCAAGAAGGGGGGGGGGGATGAGCGCGCTTTAGTGCAGTAAGCACGTCGACTGACAGAGCATCACTAATCCCCTGGAGCAAAAGTACCATAACAATGCAGGGCGCATCCCAACGTACGGGGTCCAGGGTAGTGCTTCCGTGCAGCCAGGCAGGGTGCTTACAGCAACAGGCGGCACCAGCATGCCAACCCACAAATCGGCGCGTGTCCCTTCTCGTCTGTGTTTTGCCTCACACCTTGTACACACGCCGCGTTCACTGCTTGCTTTGGGCGGTGTATACCGGTACATATACATATTGGGCGGTGTATACCGGTACATATACATATACATATTGGGCGGTGTATACCGGTACACCAACGCATGGCAATTTGCATCAATCGCTGTGTGTGTGCAGGGGGAGGACGAGGACGCCCCCGCACCGGCATCTGCGTCTTCGGCGCCGCACGCCAACGGCGACGGCGGCGCACCAGAGGGTGCCGCTGCCGCTGGCGC
This sequence comes from Chlamydomonas asymmetrica, assembly GCA_001662385.1. Lineage (NCBI taxonomy): Eukaryota > Viridiplantae > Chlorophyta > Chlorophyceae > Chlamydomonadales > Chlamydomonadaceae > Chlamydomonas > Chlamydomonas asymmetrica. The sequence continues at coordinate 19,355 of BDDA01000540.1, forward strand.
CAAGCCGGTGCTGCTGGTGGAGGCCTACACGCCGCTGGACCCGGGGCCATACCCTCAGGACCAGCCCAAGCAGAACAGCGTGCGCTTCACGCCGGTGCAGGTGCAGGCCATCACCGCAGGTAGGTGCGCCCCCACCATCCACGCAAGGGTAGCGTGTGCATGAGATGCCTTGTGAAGTCAGTGTGTGCGATGCGTTCCTACGATGTGGCGTACCTGAAGCTCATGCTTGGTCTGTGCAGCCAGCCAGGGTGACCCGAGTCCGCTTTCAACTGTGTTCCGCAATGCGGCATGTGTGCACTGAGCATTTTGTTGCGGGATGGCCATCTATGGCTTGTCTGCTGATGCACTGCTTCAGTCACTTGTCAGTGATAGAGTGTACGCTGTTGGTGCCCAGCGCCGCTAGCTACTGTGCCCCTGCCTGCGTTGCCCAACCGTCCCTATTCCGATACCCAGCCGCTGCTAGCAGTTCAGTCCCTACTGCGCCACGGTGTTTGCTACGGTCTCTGATCACATGATCGTGCTCCTGGGCTCACTGCCTGTGGTGCATGCATCCTTTCCTGCACCGCTCGCTGTCACCTGCGCAGGTGTGCAGCCGGGCCTCACCATGGTGGTGGGTCCGCCCGGCACCGGCAAGACCGACACGGCGGTGCAGATCATGCACGTGCTCTACCACAACTGCCCGGGGCAGCGCACGCTGCTCGTTACACACTCCAACCAGGTAATCAGCACACTCACTCTGCCCACCACGCTTATTGTGTTGGACGGTCCTGTGGTCCCATCTCAACACCATACTGCTTCTCGCACATCGCTGGGCGCAATCGAGTACCGAGCATCGGCCTCAGCCTTGGTTTTGTGCCCACCGCGTAGCCTGCAGCACAGCGGGGGCTGTACGAGAATGTTCAATCCATGTGCACACACATTCGCACATCAGCGCCTGTTGGGGTGGTTGGGATGCGGCTGCCATGGGGAGGACGCGCTTGGCTTGGTATGCGGTGGCTGCTTCGTCTTCACTTTGGGGTTTTGTCCTTGGCTTGAGCGCCGCTGCAGGCCCTCAACGACCTCTTCTCCAAGATCATGCAGCGCGACGTACCTGCGCGCTACCTGCTGCGCCTAGGTGGGTCCCACGCGGGCTGGCTCCTACGCGGCTGCAACGCATGCATGCTAAGAGGGCGTCCAGTGGCGACCATGTTTCAGAGATGGTCTGCAATGCTACCCCTACGCATGGTGGTGGCTGAGCACGCCTCTTGCAGTGTTAGGATGCCCACGAGCATGACCACCAGCATGAATAGGAAGTCCATGGTCATGAACATGCTTATGAAGCAAGTCTGGCCATGCGCATTGCCAACTCATGTTTTGTTATCCCACCTACGGTAGTAATTACCAGGAGTGCATCTCATCCCGAAATCACACCAACCTGCGCACCACCCTGGCCACACCAAACGCATCCCCACCGGGCACTTGACCAGCAACATACACCTACCAGTACACCTAGGCACGTATTCTGATGCTGACTGATGCACCCCCTCCGACATGCAGGCATGGGCGAGGCTGAGCTGGACGCTGACGAGGACTTCAGCCGTGTGGGGCGTGTCAACGCCATGCTTGCGCGCCGCCTGGAGCTGCTGGCGGAGGTGGAGAAGATGGCCAAGCAGTTTGGAGTGGTGGGTGGCGGGTGGCGGACACCTTGCTTCATTTTCATCCGTGGCAGCGCCTTGTGATGGCGCTCGCTGTGACGGCAATGCGAGTGTGTTGTGCGCGTTGCTGTGACATGATGTACTGTGCAAACGCACGGCGTGATGACCTGTCGCCATCCTGGATGTCAGTATGTGCGTCTGGCAGTGCGCCTGCAGCCCCCCACCACGACAACAGCATGAGGGCGCTGCTGCGCTCATACTAGCACTGCTATTCACAACCTCACACGAGCTCGCATGCGTCTGGAGTCTGGGCGTGTATGTGCACGCGTACCCGGCGCCATGCTGACCTGCTCCTGCGGCAAGTGTGTGAGTTGTGAAGCGAAGGCAGCTGCACTCGCTGAGCTTGCGCCACAGGCTGGTTCACACTCTCAGCAGCATGCACTGCTTACCGATGTTGAGGGGAATATGCTCCAAATCCGTCGCTGCCGCCGTTGCTGCCCTTCTGTACCATGCACGCTATGCGCAGAGCGAGGACGTTGCGTACACGTGCGAGACCGCGGCCCACTTCTGGCTGCTGCACGTGCTGTCGCGGTGGGAGAAGTTCAGCGCGGGCGTCGCGCTGCGCAAGGGCGAGGCCAAGGCGGTGGAGGAGCTGTTCCCGTTCAAGGTGCGCACATGTGTGGGGTATGTGTGTGTGGTGCGTGCAAAGCTTGAGCAAGTACATTGCGGCATTGCATGCTTGCGTTTAGTGCGTGGGAAGTGGAGAGCGACATGAGCCTACCGGTACTCGACGTTCAGCTCAACGTTGCCACCGGTATAATCCTGCATAAACAAATGTCAGTACACATGTCAGTACAAATGTCAGTACTGGTTGGAACCTGGTGCAAGTCTGTAGGCGTCGAATCGAAATCACAGAAGCTATTGATACACGCCTTCAGGACAAAGCCAAGGCCAGGTCGCCCGTATCCATCCCTGGCCGAGGCTGTACATTTACCTGCCTGTCCTGTGATGGGGATGTGGGTTCTAAGCCTTGAATTTAAGGCATGAAGGGAGGCAGTGACACTTGTGCTGTGGCCGCCGCATGCGTGGATGCAGGCACATTCGCAGTGTGTTGTGCTCTGCCCATCCGTGCAAGCGTCCGCGCTATCATGAGACTCTTTTCCTGATCATTCTATAGCTCACTGACGGTGACCGCATTCGTGTGTTGCTTGCGCTGCAACGTGATGGTGCTCTGCAGGAGTACTTTGCGGATGCACCCGGCAAGGTGTTCGGTGGCGAGAGCTACGAGCGGGTGAGTGATGCGGTACACAGCAGTACAGACTGCAGTGCGGCGTGAGCAGTGCTTTTTGCATGTTGCTGCCGAGCCGTTCCTGGGCCGCTCGACTCATTTTGTGCGATGATCCCTGCTGCTACCGCTCACAGCCCAACTGGTGCTGCTTTATTGTTGCTGTTGCTGCTGCTCCTGCTGGCGCTGCTGGTGGCCGATCAGGACATGGAGCGGGCGCGCGGCTGCCTGCGCCACCTGCGCACCATGTTCACGGAGCTGGAGGAGATCCGCCCCTTTGAGATGCTCAAGGGCCAGGCGGACCGCGTCAACTACCTACTCACGAAGCAGGTGAGCGTGAGGGGCCGGCGGCACGCGGCTGGCGACTGGCAATGCCCCCCCTGCGCGCCCGTGGTGGTGCTTTGGCAGGGCATCAGGCCATGGTGTCAGGGGATTAGGGGGTGGCACCGCGGGGTCGACCATGGATGGCTGTGTGTCCCTGTCTTGCTGTGCCTCCACGTTGTATAGGTCCTGGGTGACAAGCGCACGTGCGCATGTGTGGGGTGATTTCGAGGTCATGCACCTGCATCAGGCCTGTCATGGCTAGTAAGAGAACGCAAGTCACAGTGTGTGTTGCGTGGTGACCCGCCTCGTCTGGGCGACGCCTGGAGGGTGTGCACTCGTACGTGTGTGTGAAAGAGAGCGGGAAACACGTTGGACGCGTGCGGGAAGCATTACCGCCCTGGCTGGTGTCTGGGTGTGTGGTTGACCGGTTGTGGTGGTTGTGTTGTTCTTCAGGCCAAGGTGGTGGCTATGACGTGCACGCACGCCGCGCTCAAGCGCCACGAGTTCATCGAGCTGGCGCTGCAGTACGACAACCTGGTGATGGAGGAGGCGGCGCAGGTGCTGGAGATCGAGACCTTCATCCCCATGCTGCTCCAGGTGGGGGGAGCGGAGCGGAGTGCACATTAGCGCCTGCTGGCCAGCATCCCAACTGCGATGCCTGCCTGATTTATAGCCACGTGTGCTTCCCGGGTTTCCCATCTGCCAACGGCACAGGACATTCCTCGTATTACAGGCCATGATACGGCTTAAGTGCAGGCAGTATAGCAGCTGGTATAGCAGCAGGTTGTGTCATGCATGCGACCATTGCTGCTGCTGCTGCTGCTGCTGCTGCTGCTGCTGCCTCCTTGCCCCGTTGTCTGACCCTGTGCGTGCGTGCTGTCTGATGCGCCGCCCCTGCTGGCTGATATGCCCCTGCAGCGGCCGGAGCCGGGTCATGGCACGCGCCTCAAGCGCATCTGCCTCATAGGTGAGATGAGAGAGAGCGAGAGAGCCGCGGCGCGACGAGATGTGCCGCAATCCCTGAATCCCTGTGAATGGGTCTTGCTTGTGAGGGCTGCTTCGACCGCATGCAGTGCAGCGTTGCGCGTTGCAGTGCTCGTACCGTACCGCATGTACTGCCTGGGCTGGGGAGCCCGGTTAAATGTGCGCATGAGGTGCCCTCAAGGAAGTCCCCTGCGATGCGTGTGTTGGTGTGAGCGAGCTAAGAAGACATTGAGGAAGCATCGCCTCCTCTCCCGCGCTCCAGGCACTCACCTGGTTGTGTGTGTCTTGACCGCGACCAAGCCGCCACCTTGTGTATCCATAACTCCTGTCTGCCCATCACCCTTGTCTATCCACCACCCTGCTCTGTCCATCATTCGTTCCGCCGTTGAGACTGACCATGTAGTCGTGCGTTGTTCGTGTTTGGTACCTGTGGTGCGTGTGTGTGCTGGCCAGGCGACCACCACCAGCTGCCCCCGGTGGTGAAGAACATGGCGTTCCAGAAGTACAGCCACATGGACCAGTCGCTCTTCACGCGATTCATACGCCTTGGCACGCCGCACGTACAGCTCAACGCGCAGGTGGGGCTGTGCGTCACATGGCGCTGCCTGATGGAGCACACACTCATGACTCTGGTGTTACCTGCCTGCACTCATCTGCACTTATCTGCACGTGATTATACGGGCGTGTGTGAGGTGATTGGGGAGAAGCCGATCGGCACGCTTGCGAGCACGCGCTCAGGCCGCATAACGGTTCGCACCTTCGCTTTTGCGCCCTGCACCATTTGATAGCCCCGCACGAGAAGCCAAGTGATAGGTGCATGATGATGGGGATGGATGAGAAGTCGCGGACGTCGGGTGCTCACGAAAGGCACCTGAAGCTGCAAGCAGGACCGGCTTGCATGGCATCTCTGCCGCCGACGATGACCACCTGCAAGTAGCGCTGCAAGCTATGATGATGCTTGCATTTTGCTCTCCTGACCTGCCCCCTACATACGGTATCGGCCTGTTTGACCGGCAGGGTCGCGCGCGGCCAAGCCTGGCCAAGCTGTACAACTGGCGGTACAAGGAGCTGGGTGACCTCCCCGCCGTCACGGCGCCCGGCAGCCGCTTCGTGCATGCCAACCCCTGCTTTGCGTTCGACTACCAGTTCATTGACGTGCCGGACTTCCTGGGCAAGGGTGAGACAGCGCCAGTGCTAGCACCAGCACTAGACCTAGACACCTAGTGCAGGAGATGGTCGCTGTCTCACAACGCAACAAGCATTAACAACAGCTCCTGCACCTGTGATTGGACCCCTCCGGAAAGGTTTTGCAAGCTCACTGAAAAGCATGTTACGGCACAGCTTGCAGAAGTGCTGTCGTGTGTTGGGGCCGTGCAGGCGTGTGTGCGGTGACACAGCTGCTTGCGCTGCTGCCATGCATGGCAATGCCAGGCGGCCGCCTTGCGTTGTGCATGGTTCCATGCACCTGCCCTCGCGAGCACGACGCAGCTGGCAGCAGGGCATGGTCACTGATATGCGGTCAACCACTGTGTGGTGGCGCTGCTGCTTGGCGTTATGCGCATGCATTCTGATCCATGCGCTGCCCTGCGCTGTGCAGGCGAGTCGGAGCCCTTCCCCTACTTCTACCAGAACCTGGGCGAGGCGGAGTATGTGGTGTCGCTGTACATGTGAGTGTGCAGCAGGCGGGCTGCGGTCGTCGGGCCAATAGCATGCGGGTTGCGGGGTGGGCAATGCTTGCGGAATGCTCAGCGTGACGGCCTTGCCATCAACCATTGTGTAGTACTGGGTGACACTCAACCATTGTGTAGTACAGCAACCATTGTATAGTACAGCAACCGTTGTGTAGCACCGGGCGAGCCGACACTGCCCGCTAGGCTAGGACCGAGTACATAGGGCACATGGGCACACATGTGTACACGCACATGCGTACGGCTGCACACACTGCTTGCGTGCGCTTGTGCTGTGCTGTGCGCAGGTTCATGCGGCTGATGGGGTACCCGGCGTCCAAGATATCCATCCTCACCACCTACAACGGCCAGAAGGCGCTCATACGCGACGTCGTGGAGCGGCGCTGCGCCGGCAACCCCCTGTTCGGACGACCTGCCAAGGTGCATGCGCGTGTGTGTGTGTGCGTACTGCATGAGGACGGTGCTCGCCTGCAGGTGTTGGGTTGGCCACACCCACCTGTCAGGGCGTGCGGTTGCTGCGGTGATGTGCCTGCCAGCTGCGCGCGCGCATCGTTGATGGTGCTCCCTACCAACATAAGGCAGAGTGTGTTTCAATACCTCCCTGAGTGGGCTGGCATAGGGAAGCGCAGGCTAGGATGTTGGCGGCGCATTGCTTGCAAGCGCATATGGGTCGAGCAACGCCATGCATCCCCTTCTTGTCCGTGAACTGGAGGTGCTCGGTATGCCCATGCGTGGTGGCACAGCGGTGTTTGTTCTCTGCGCAAGCAGCGTGCATGTGTGTGTGTGTGCGTGCGTGCAATGCCTGCCTATTTGAACTTTCAACTCAGTGTTTGACTTTCCGAGCTCGACTTGCTTTACGCTTGTCGTGCGCGGCCCCGACTCACGTTTGCGCATCTGTCCTCATCTGAGGGGAGTGTTGGCCTCGGCTAGAAAGCTCCTAATGTAAAAATATCTAAATGCCTGCCTGCATGTGTGTGTGCGCCTGTTGTCTGCGTGGCACACACACCTGTGCATACCATGTCTCATTTGCATGACGGCCGATCACACTGAGTTTCTGCTACGAATCACTATGATGCATGTGCAGGTGACGACGGTGGACAAGTACCAGGGCCAGCAGAACGACTATGTGCTGCTCAGCCTGGTGCGCAGCCGCATCGTGGGCCACCTGCGTGACGTGCGGCGCCTGGTGGTGGCCATGAGCAGGTCGCGCCTGGGGCTGTATGTCTTCGGACGCAGGTGGGCAGCGCGCTGCGATGTATATGTGAATGTGTGCATGCTTCGATGGAGGCACGCTCAAGGATGCTGGGAAAATAATAAACCCCGATAGCCCGTTGCCAGGTTGCCATCATGACGCGTTGCCAATGCCAGGTGCTCAGGGGTTGCGGGGTGCTCAGGGGTTGCTTGTGCCTGTAGTATCCACGTGCGCGCGTGCATCACAACGGGGTGGTGGCATGATGCCAGCATTTGTGTGCTTGGCTCCCTCGCCTCCACAGGGAGCTCTTTGCCAACTGCTACGAGCTGGCACCCACCTTCCGGCAGCTGCTGGCCCGACCCACAAAGTTGGCGCTCGTCAAGGTTCGTTCAGCACCACAATGTACCGCAAGCAGAATGTTGCCGTACCACCTTGACGCACAACCCATTCGAACGCCCATGCTGCATATGTGATATGTCATATGTCGCACATGTGCTGGCTATCTCCTGCAAGGACATGTGGCTGACTGGTCTAGCTGTATTGCCTTGTACTGCCTTGTACTGCAGGGTGAGGGGTATGGTGTGACGGAGCGCCCCGTCAGCGTGCCGGTGCCCAGCTACGACCTCATCGGTAAGCTCACAGTTACACGCGGCAGCCGCTCAGACTGGCCTGCAGGGTGTTGTTGTGAGCTTGCACCGGCCCGCTTGTCCATTGGTTGCTGGCAAGGGGAAATGCTGACAGGCTCAGCAACAACCAACGACTGGCCCAAGCTGAGTCCACTAACGGCGTGTCAGGCCACTCGATATGAAGCCAATGAATCAGGCGGCAGCCACACGGCGCAACGACTTCCAGACTTTTGCTCCTTGTACTAAGCCACGCCTGTACCGTACAAAGCGCAAAGCGCAATACCATGTGTGCCATACTGCTGCTGACGCTTGTGTGCCGTGCTCTTGTGCTACGGTGTGCTTGCGTGGGCGCAGGCGGCGTGGAGCAGATGGCGTCACTAGTGGACGCGGTCCACAGAGAGCAGCTGGCAGCTCAGCAGCATGCGCATGAGACAGCGGCCTACTACGCCGCGCTCCAGCAGCAGCAGCAGCAGCAGCAGGCGGAGGGCCAGCAGGCAGAGGGCCAGGAGGCATCAGCGGCGGCTGAGGCGCCAGCACAGGATGCGGCAGCAGCCAACGGTGACGATGCCAAGGCCGAGGGCGGCGCCGACGATGGCAGCAAGCAAGGCGCCGCAGCAGCCGGCGCTGCCGTAATGGCGGATGATGGTGGCGGTGGTGGTGATGCGGAAGGAGGCAGAGGTGCACGGGGAGGGGAAGCTGCACCGGTAGCAGCGGCGGACGTTGCTATGCCGCAGGCAGCTGGGGAATGAGTAGGAGAGGCGCTCGAGGGCTAGCTATAGGGACTTTAAGCAAATGCGCGCTGATAGCGCCAAATTGAAAGACACACACGCCAGCAGTTAGTTGATACGACTTGCATAAGCCGATCGAAAGCGGTAATTGCCAGTTGTGTTTGTGGGCCAATCCATAGAGGCGGTTGACTTCTTCCCTTTCACACACACTGGCATGATTGCCTGGGGGCAAAGCACACGCCGAGGCCTGTCCGAGCCCTCCATCCTGGCGGGGCCTTCCTTGGCCATCACGGTGCTCAACAGCCCCAATACAATCCGTGCACATGCCCTACCGCGCGCGCACAACCCGGCCAATGCTGTACATTGCATGGTGAGTGGACATGCCTTTCGAAACTCACCGCTCTGTTCCATTCTCGTGCATCAAGCCCAATGCATGCGGCAGCCTTGGCATTGGACGGCGACGTACACGGTCGTCCTCTGAGGCCGTATATGCACTGCCTGGCGCAAACCGAAAGAAACGATGTGAACGTCAGTTGGCTCGTCAACGGATGGTGTTGTAATGTACAGCCCCTGCTGCCACACACACGCGCAGAGCGCTTGCTTGCACCTCGCTGTCAGAGCTGCAGGTGCAGGTGCAGGCAGGTGGCTAGCCGCAGGTTGCGCTGTGAAGTTCCGGTACGTGTGAAGGGCAGCAACAATAGCCGCATGAAGGTTCACGGTCTGACCAGAATACCAGCTACTCATCAGGTTATGGGCAAAACTGAGCAGCCTGGTTGTGTACATGAGTGTGCAGCAGCGTGCATCAGCAATTCAGCGTACATCACACCAAGCGCAGGTGCATGGATGCCCAGGATGGCGTGCTGGTGCAGCATGCACCCACCTGACAAACCCTCACCGACCTGCTGGGTGACCCGCTGTGTTTTGCACCTCGCCTGGTGGTCTGTGCTACTGGCTTGTCTGTTGTGCACACTTGCGTGTGCTTTGCTGTGGCGGGCTGTTGGGCGGTTGCTGCCAAAAATGGTGGGGGTTGCAAGTTGCAACCTGGGAGCTGGTCTGTGCACACACACCCGGAAAGCACACTGCACAGCCCCACGGAAAGCACACTGCATGGCCCCACGGGAAACAAATAACTTTAAACACACCATGTTTGCTTTGCATCATGCTGTCAGCCTGGCAGGCTGTGCCGCTGACTGATACCGGCTCTGCACCTGCCTCACTGTTGATACCCGTGCGTGAACGCGAATGTCGGACCCGTCTGTCCCCAATTGCTTGTCAGCAACTCCGCATCTGAATTCCGCGGTGTAAGCCTAATAATGTCATTTATGCTGAATGTTGGTGAGTTCACGACCAAGTTCATAGAAAAACATCAAAGTGCCAGCTAGAGCACGCCAGCCGCAAAGTTCAGTAAAGTTCTAAAATTGACTCTCGTTTAAACACGCCACCACAAACTCGTGCGTACCCGCTTTAATTCATCCGAGAACTGTTCAAGCCTTGGTGCTCCTGAAGGGCCAAACAGTATATCGCGCTCAGGGCTGGAACCTAGTGTGCCCGAGTGACTCACGGTCAATATGGAGCGGAGCGGAGCGCTCCAAACACAGGCGGTGTCAGCTACAGTCGCTGTAGACACACCCTCGCTGCTGGGTACTGCCAAGCCGACCCTTACTGGTGGTAGCGAAGCACGCAACTTGCAGCGCCCTGGTCCCAAGAAAAGAGGCAGAACAGAAAAACAGCCAGGCCAGCCTGCCAGGGCGCGCCGGCTAGGTGAAGATGCAGGCCATAGTGCAGAAGACGACGAAGACGATGATGGTGATGGTGATGATGGAGGTGGCGCCGGTCCTACCTCGACAAGTGGCGTTGTTTGGCAGGAACGTGAAATGCAGCTCCTGGTCCACGCAGTTGGTAGACGGTATCGAGGGGAGCAAAGAGTGACCTACAAGGAGTTGGCAAAGCGCAGTAAAATCGAGCTGAAAACCGTATGGTGCTCCATGCTGGAAACATACAAGGTTATCAAAAGCTCCAAACTGTCCGACACAGGTGTGTACTAGCGCTCCTTAACTGCATCTCTTCTGCTCATTTCTGCTGGCAGTTTTGCTCATATCTGCTGATGTTCCATTTCTGCGCGTTTCTGAGCTTTGACTAAGACTGCAACGGTGTTGGCGTGCAGGGAGTGAAAACTTCTGGGACTGGAGCGAGGATAGGCAGAAGGAGTTTCTGAAAAAGGGTAAGCCAAACACCGGCACCGGCGAGCAGGCGTACTACATGCGCATTTCACGAGACGTGTACAACATGATAGGCCACGAGATCTGCAGGAAGGGTGTTGCCGGTAACACTGCCCGGAACGCCCTCGCCACACTGCCCGGAACAGAGCCACAGCCTACCGCACAGGAGTCAGACGATTAGTCAGGCCATGCGTCCGCATCTATCTGCATAATATCTGCGTCTGCAGCTGCGGACGGCGGAGTGCTGCGCAAGGGCACCAAGACCAGGCAGCAGCTTCAGGAAGACCACTGGGCAGGAGGCCAACACACGCTACCAGTAGGGCGTCCGGCAAAGGGCAACCACCTGAACGCTGGTTCCAACTTGGCAGCAGCTGCATTGCCTGTTGCCCTGAACTGTGCCCCACAGTGACAGGCACAGCTGTTCAGCAGACGACCAAGCAGCAGGCAGACTGGCTGATGCAGATCATAGCACAGCACATGCTGGCTGCAGAAGCACAGTCTACAGTGCCACCGCCTCAGCCTGAGCCCAATCTCACCAACCCTCCAGCAGTGATGTCAGCACTCCTGGCCAGCAGCCTGCAGAGACTTGTTTACCGAGTCCGCTGCTGTGCCTGTTGGGATGGGCACCTGCCTGCCTGCACAGACACCTACAACGCAGGCACTGCCAGGTCCTCGACCCTAGCACGAGGAGAACTGCTTCCGCAGCGGCAGCAGACAGCGCACCTTACCTTCTGCGCAGAAGTGCGTCATCAGCACAGCAGCAGCAGACCGGCAGGCGCAGTGCAGCAGAACTGCACCCAGTCAGCAACAGGCTGCTGGTCAGGCAGCAGCAGCAGCAGCAGCAGCAGCAGCAGCAGGAGTAGCTCTATCAATGTTGTCATCCCCGCAACAGCGGTGGCAGCAGCAGCACAGCAGCGCAGCAGCAACAGCCTGCTGGTCAGGGGGCAGCATCAGCTGCCACTCTATTTCTGTCAACCCCGCAGCAGCACCCGCAGCACAGCAGCGTAGCAGCAATAGCCTACTGGTCAGGCAGCAGCATCAGCCGCCGCTCTGTTTATGTCACCCCCGCAACAGCAGCGGCGGCATGCAGAAGCGCAACAGCGCAGCAGCAACAGCCTGGCGGTCAGGCGGCAGCATCAGCTGCCACTCTATTTACGGCACTCTCCCAGCAATACGGGGGCATGCAGGCTCCTCTCAACCAGATAATCAGAACGGTTGCGGACCACGGCTGGTGACGATTGGTATACCTTGCTTGGAGCCAAACGCGTGGTGAGCTACAAGAGAATCATGCGTTATTATTCGGTGTTCATTCAATCATTGGTGCATGTCATTGACTGAATTCACGCCCCTGGTTTCAGCATGCCAACCTTCACCGCCCGCGTGTGCTGTGTCACTATACATGCCGGGGCCAACCATCCTCCTGCAAGCATTGCCTCAGAGCAAATAAGTCTGGGAGCTACATCCCCATCAATGTGACTGGACTAGACATAAGCACTACTGCTACTGTGCTCAGAGCTGAAGTGACGGGTGTGACCACAACACTAGATGATGGGTATTGCTACCGTTTGTGAGCCGATCTTGGGTATTGCTAGCGAGTACTGCTGAATCGTTCAGAACGCCTTGTCCGCACCGCTTGAGGAATTGCTGGATCGTGCACGAAAGGTGAATGCAGGTGTGGGAGTGTCCACCATCGTTTGGGTGGCGCCGTTCGATGTATCACGCGTATCAGTGGCATAGTGTGCAGAGCACGACTCTAACGGAGTTGTGGCATGCAACATGATTGCGTTCCTGACGGGATTGCCTGGGTGGTTGAGACATGTGATGACATGCGTGCTAGCATATGGCGACACAGTGCCTGCATCCCGGCAGAGTGCTCACGGTACGCTTGCAGCATGCACACATATCCCTAGGAGTGCACGCACACAAGGCAGACAGCCTGTGCAGGCGCCTGCATTGCCATGCAACTGCGGCAGCATCTCAGATTATCAGACTGCGCCGTCACATGGAGCGGAGCACACAAAACCCCCGAAGCACCCATAAGCCTCCCTGACTGGTTCCAACCCACCACCCCCTTCGAAGGTGGCCGCAACCCGTTCGCACCATATGGTGCGGGGACGGCAGGTCTCCCCAAAAAGCACCCGGGCAACGGGGTGTACTATTTATTTATTTATTTATTCAGAAATCTTCAAATGGCAAAGTATATTATCAGCAGCGCACAATTGATGCAGAATGCAACAAGCACGCACAACCCCGTGCGCACTGCCGTGCATTTCGCGACTGGGGTTCCTATGACATGGGCTTCTGACGTGTCAGTGCACTTGAATCCAGGATGGCCATGGATACGGTGCTCATCAGTCCCACCCCAAGTCCATGTCGTTATCGATGCTCCTGCGTCAGATGCCCCTACCCCGCGAACGCCATCGGGCGGTTGCAGTCAGAACGGTGGGGGTTGCAACCTGGATCAGCAAAGGTTGCGACTCTTTCATTCAGGTACACCCGCAACACATATCGTTCCCTTCACATCATCCTGTCAGCCCGGCGCGGCAGGCTGTGCCGCTGACTGACACCGGCTCTGCACCCACAGCCGTGGCGGATGGAGCAGCTGAGGGGGCGCCAACATGCAGGCTTCCACACCAAGAAGGAAAAAACAAGCTACCCCACCATTGATACCCGTGCGTGAACGTGCGTGTCGGGCCAATACCCATACAGCCATACGACAGTATGCCAATTCCGCGGTGTGTGCCCCAATAAGGGCCTCAAGTTGCCCTGCATGTGAACTTGTGAGTTGTGACGCAGCAATCAAGCAGCCTTGGTGCTCGTTGTGCTCGTAACCCTGTACAGCAGTTCGCAATGGGTATGGCGCGCGCGTGGGCACACCAGCGATTTACCGTTGCTCTCAGCATGGCAGCACAGGCATTTCCATCACCTCGCTGTACGTATGCAGTGGTTTACATGGTGCACATCAGCATCCCCTACATGGTGTGACGACAGTTAGATTCTGCCGCGTTTGGCAGCGGTGCATCCTGGATGAGCTGCTTGTGCAAGGGACGTCTGAAGGGACGTTGCCGTGGGTGGACTGATGATCGGATCATTGCGACTGCATGGCATTCAGCGTTAGTTGATGCACCCATCAAGCACACCCGCCCCGAGGCAAGGTCAATAACGTGTGGCGAAACTAGGTGCAGGGTGATTACTGGGTGATTACAGGGTGTGGAAACAGCAGGCTGTTTGCTAGCTGTCGGTTCGCTTCGGTTGCTGCAGACGACACGGACACATCTCTGACATGTCCCTCAGACTTTTCACTCCTGCTGCATTACATCACTATGGACTGCGGAATAGCTCGTGACTAACTTGCTGGGACGTGTTGGCCTGGTTGTGAGGCTCAGGTGAGGGAGTCGCGGCATGTCCGCTCTCCCAATTGCTCTCCCACCTGTGACAACCGCGCGACTACTGACATTGGACGTGCAAAGGCTTGATGCTGTATGGACCTGCAGTGCTGCCGAAAGTTCCAGTGCAGACAAAGTAGTTGTGGCAGTCCTCAGGCTGCAGCTTGACAGCCTGTATTGACATCTTTTGTTGAGTGGTGTGCCGCTGAGTGACGTTGACGGGTGGCAATGCAGGGTAACGGTAACATAGCAGGGTGCAGCAGTGCCACGAACACCCCAGCACATGAGTCCAGTTTGACCAGAACCGGAGGAGGCTGCTGGCACAGCCTCGCAAAGACCCAAAACGATGCGTTGGGTGCCTGTAACAGGGCAATAGTCCCGCATAGTCCCGCTCAAGCACAGGAAACACCAAGGGGGTCGAAGTAGAGGTGAGTGAGAACATCTTGCCGCCAGGCAGTTGTGTTGGCGACAAGCCCTTGCCAGGTGCGGCCGCAGCAACTGACATGAACGCTGTCCTCAACAGAGCCGCTGGTCCCACCTAGCAGCGCCTCGGGTTATAATCCTCAAAGGCACGCACTGCGCCTCAGGCTTTGAGCATATATCTGGTGTGACTCACGTCCATTACCAGTGAACTGCGACGCGAAATGAGTGCCTGGTTGTGAAAACCGGTAAAACAGCACCAAAGGGGGACGTGGTGAGCAGTGGCTCGGGAACAGGAATGGTAATGTCCCAACTGCATACACTACAATCCTGGTACACTTCATTTCCTGGTAACCATGCTGCGTTACCTGTTTGCCAGATGGAACTCAAGGAGAGCCGCCATCCACTGACAGGCCATAACCTACCTACCTGTGTCCAGAAAGTGGCGCTCACATTTACAGAGAAACATGCAAATCGTTTGTGTGGACCTGGTGGGTTCATAATGGTGGCGGTACATTTTTGTAATTATTTGAAGGACTTTCCTCTTTTTGTTCTGGGGTACCATTCATACGACTTCAAGGGAACAACGCCACGAAGGCTGCGTGAACTGACACTGCGCTGTTTGGTATAGGCTGTCCCACCACGCGCGACATAACCTGCGAATGGTAGGTCCTCTAGTTGGGCCACCCGACAGTGTGCCACATGGCGCTGCGCTGGCTCAGTCGCTGCCTATCACCCGACAAGGCCATTCCAGAGCACGACGAACAACTCAGCGCGCAACCTCAGTCTGTCGCGGCACCACTGCGCACAGCCAATACCAGGGACTTGAGAGCCCAATCTGGAGCCCCACAGGTGCAACACGCAACAACCACTGTTCAGACTCAAACGCATGCAGAGGACTCAGGGAGACCCAACAGAGGGTTGCTTGCTGACACGTTGGCACCTTTGGTGAGTGAGCACAGCGTCAGAGGGCCCCTGCGCTGCATTTTGTACAAACTGCCGCCGGCGCTGTGCATTGCTGAATTGGCATAGCTCAACACTGTACTGGCTTATTTCGAACTTTGCACACGTGCTCCGGCAAGCCACACCTTTGGTTGCGGCTGTGGGTCTCTGCTGTACCCTGTGCCCGGCTGGCAGCGCAGCCGAGCATGGGTCCCCTAAACCGAACCACTGTGCGAGGATAGCATATGAACAAAACCAGTTCACCAGCGGCAAGTTCTGCTTTGCAACATCACAGGCTTCACTGCTGAGGTTGCTGGGTAGCTTGCCGAGTGGCTCGCCGCTTCAGCTTGTTGAGTCGACGCTCAACCTGCTAGTCAACCGCTATGGCGTTGCTGCCGCAGGGTGCGTTCGTAAAGGCATGGCCTGTGAGAGCATGTACTATGCACACTACCATATTCTATTCCATGGAGTCACTTCAGGGCGGCGCAGTATGGTACTACGGCAAACCAGGAAGAGAGGGACGCAGTGCTGGGCTGCACAGGGTGCCAGAAGCCCTTGCTTGGCAGCAACCACTCCCCCTGCTGGCTCACGTGACTTGTACATCCTTGCATGGCTGTTGATGAAGTCTGCTTGGAAACTGCTTGTACTGCCTGCGGGCACCTTCAACGTTTGCTTGCTTTGCTGCTCGCAGGGTGTACGTACTACATGAGCCGACGAAGGAGTTTGTGCGGCTCCTTCTTGTGGGCCAGTTGGCAGCCACTGCGTTGCAGCCTACATATGCTGCGCCAGTCTGCAGCTCGTCCTCAAATGAGCCCATCCACATCACCCTGGCGCTGCCGCCGTTGAGGGATGTTGAACCGCCGATATCTCTACGGCACCTCGCCAGCAACCTCAACACCACCACGACCACTGTAAACATCGGTGGGCTGCAGGATGACGACATGTTCAGCGTGGCAAGGGATACGCTAGTGTCAAGCTCACGCCAAGCCGTTGGCAGCAGCTTAGGCGCCGCACTAAAATCTCGGGTAAGGACTGCCAGCCATTCTGTAGCAATCAGTAGAACTTCACCACAATCGGCTTCTCAGGCTGCCTTGGTTCTATTTGACACCACCACCTATGGGTATCCTGCTTGTTTGGAACTGGTGGTGCATAGCAGCAGGTGCATAGGCAGCATGGGGGCGTCACACATGGTGAGTGTGCAGGGGTATCGTTTGTGTAGCGCAGGACGTACTGGAAATGTTCAGCACAAGCGACATGTGTGCGTGTGTGTGTGCTGCTGCATGGTTCTTTCCTGCGTAAGCTCAGGCCCCGGTAATACAGCGTGCCGTGGCAGCAGCGCCACCGCGACCCAACCGTGTCAGCAATACAGGCGTCACAAGCAGCATCCCACCACCCGCACCAAGCGGCACCCACCCCAGCCCCAACAGCATCAATACCGGCGGTAGCGGCGGTGGGGTTGTAATCGGCTTTGGCCTAGGCGGCAGCAGCGCCGCGCAGCCCCTGGGCCTTGCCGCCCTGGGCAGCACGAGCTGCGGCAACCACAGCGTGCAGCTGCTGCCAGACTTCCAGGCGCTACATGACAGCCATGGGCTGTCGCAGTTCGCATGCGTGCCGCTGATGCAAAGGCACGACGAGGTCAACGGCATATTGCTGCTGGCCAGCGCAGCGCCAGGATGTTCTGCGGCAGGCCAGCTGTGCGGCATGAGCGTTACTGGGGGTGGCGCAACCGCCGCTGCACCGGCTTCGTCCATCAGGCAGCCGCAAGCGCAGGCGCCGCGGGCGGGCGCAGGGGCATACGCGGACGCTCCTTCACAGACGCCTGCAATGGACGACCTGTATCAGCGGTACATGTTGGAGGTGTGTGTACAGTGCGTACCGCACTGCGGTACTGCACCATGCAGTGATTGCTGCTGTGAATTTGCATGCACATGTATGGCTGCGCGGATTGTGCACTTGGCGCTGCTACGCGGCAGCACAGGCAAGCACTACTGTTGCCCAGCGGTCCCTTCCTGTGTGCCAGAACGAGGTTTCCGTGAGGCCATGCAGTGTGGTTTCCGTGGCCCCGTGCAGCGCGCATACGTGTAAGGACAGACTGATGGAGACTGCACCGGACAATGGCGAGGTGTCCGGTGGCTGCTGTGTCCAGAGTCAACGACATGGCACGGCATTCACCAGTATGGGCAGACCCCCCATGAACCCGAGCCTTTTGGGGTGCACGCCACTAAGTCATCAGCAATCATTGATTCGTTATAAATGGGCATGTCTGCATGTCTGCATGGATGCGCAGGCCGTGGCGGGGCACCTGTCTGCGGTGATGTTTGCGCGCGACGACAGCCCCATGCAGGAGCTCACCTGCGGCATCGTGGTGAGATAAGAGTCCAGGGAGCATGCTGTGATTGTAGAGGTATCTCTCTTCCCCTTTGGCCGTGCAGCTCGGTACTGTTGGCACAGTTGTTGGAGTGGTTGCCGCCGCTGGCAGCAGCCAGCATCCGTGCGGTGCAGGTGGCATGCATTCGTACCGTACAGGCGCAAAGCAATTTCCGTTAACGTGATCACGAGCTTTGCTGGAGGGAGCTTTGCACATTCCGTCCAGTTTAAGGTGACGCGCATCGCAGATGCATGTGCATGGGGACGTGGGATCGCGCGTGACGGGAGGGATGGGCCGATCATCCATCAGGCAGTTTACAGAAGGAGTCCTGTGTACGCATCAGGAGGGTTTACTGTCATGTTTCAATGTCAGGAGATGTGAGGACGTATTCCGCTGTGCAGGCAATGCGTGCATCAACGACTCTTCAGCTGCTTTCAAGCCAGGCCTGCGCCATGATGAGCCAGGTGCTGGAGCGGCGCTTCCAGCTGGAGCACGTCACCTGCCGCATAGCGCTGCTGCCAGGCACAAGCACCGGCACTGCCGTCAGCGGCAGCAGCGGGAGCAGCAGCACTGCTGGGATGGCGGCAACGAGCTATGGACAGCCGCCGCAGCAGGTGCATACCCCTCATGTGTGACGCGGTACCAGTACACGATCACGCTGCACAGGTGCCTGTTGCACGTGCGATCACGCAGTGTGGTCTGCTGTGTAGGTATGCTTAAACAAGCCTGAACTAGGTGAACAAGCCTGAACCAGCCTGCCTGGCTTGTGCTCCAGTCCCGTTGTGCCCGTTGCGCAACACCCGCTGCACAGTGAGTGTGTTGCTGGAATGGCACCCGCTCACGCTTGTGCTGTTGCGCGTTTTCCTTGCTGTGCTATATAAATCCATCTCCTGCTGGCCGCAGCTCGGGGTGTTTCTGGAGGACCCACAGCACCCACAGCGGTCGGCGACGGAGCACAGTAGCCTACTCTCCGCGGCCCCGGGCGGTACCGGCAGCAGCCTGGACACCACGTCGATGATGTACAGCGGGCCGGCAGGCCGGTTGCTGAGCCAGGTGCAGGCCCTTGCAGCCTTTGCTGCAGCTCCCAGCGTGCCTACAGGGTCCCCCAACATGCAAACCACTCCCACCCTGTCAGCGACGGGCCCTGCCAGCGTAGCTCCTAACCCAGGCGCAGCCAGGCCTGGCGTGAGGCCCCTTTCCGTGGGCGCGATGGGTCCCATTGTGAAAATGGGAGGGATGGCGGGCTTTGGTGGCGGCGCTGCCCCAGTGTCGCCCCCGACGGCTGCAAGGAGAACGACAACAGATGTGGCGGAAACGAGAAACCAGGCGCAGGCACCACTGCTGGTCGGCAGCGATGGATATGGCCCATACGCTGCTACCACACAACAGCACCCTTTCCATCACAGCGTAGTTCACCAGACCCACAGGCCGAACCAAGGTCAGCAGCACCAGCAGCAGCAGCAGGCCCCGCTGCAGCGTCATCTCTCGGCGGATGCATATGGGAGGGCCGGCTACGGGTCGCTGCAGCATTCGAGCGGGCGTGGTTCGAGCGGCCTGATGTCATGCTTCAGGCTGAGCGGATCCCTCATTGCCAGAGCCTGCGCTGAACCTAACCAGGTGGGTTGATGGGGGCGTGCACACTTGACGGGGAGAGGCTGTCAGTGCGTTTGGGCGCGCTTGGCTTGCTGTGCCGGCCGCATCACACCCTCCCTCTTCGCATTCATTCCGGCACTTGCAAGGACGAGCAGGTAATTTTGTCACGGTGGGTTCCTGGGCTGGCCGGCTAGCGTGCAACTTGCAGTGCTTGCCGCGTGGTCGAATACGCCGTGGCTGTCGCACCGGATCATCGGATTGTATGCGCCCCTTCTGTTTCTTATTGATGCTAAATTGCTAATGTGTTTACCGCATGCAGTAGGTCACCTACCAATGTGTTGTATGTCAACATGTTTTCTTGCATGCTTGCACAGTCTTGCCATATGCATGCACGCTGATCCACATGGCCTAGCGTGAACAGTGATGTCAGTTTGGGATCTTTGTTTCCCGTTGACGTCCACTTGCGCCCCATTTGACTGGTTGCATGACTGCCGTGCATGCACGCAGATGCTGGCCATCACTCGCTGTAAGCAGTACATGCAGCACGCTCAGGCGCCCCTGCGCGACCTGTCTCTCATAGCGCGCACGCTCAACCAGCACCTCCCGGCGTCGTTGGTCCTCGCCTGTGCCGCGCTGCCGGTGCAGCCCCGCACGTCCGTCACGCAAGCACCCAGCGCAACAGGAATCACGGGCGGTGTTCAGCAGCTGAGCACGGACCTGCGGCACGCAGCGTGGGCGGGCGAGGGCCACAGCAGCAGCGTGGCCGCGCCAGTCACCACCACCAGCAACGCCTTTACGCGGTACACCGGCGTGATGCCCTCCGAAACCGACTTGACGACGGGCGCGGATCCCGTTGCAGACGCGCTCACATTCCTGCCGCCGAATGGTGCTAGCACACGGCAAGCGCGTCAGACGCTGCAGCAGCAGCAGCAGCAGCAGCAGCAGGAGGGAGCATGGGAGGAAGGGATGCAGGCAGGGCGACTCGATAGCTCCACCCCCCCCACGCCCCCCACGCCCCCAACCCCGGGCATTGCACGCTCAGGCGGGCCGGGTGGACGTGGCTCGCAGCGCCGCGTGCCGCAACGCATGCTACAGTCCCCCATGGTGGCCGAAACTTCCGCTGCCGTCATGGCGGATGGGCCACCGCAAGTGCACGCCTCGATCAACCCGATAGAGCTGGTGGCAGGCGGCACTCGAGGCCCGCAGCCAGCATCGTCATTCCGGTGGAGGAACTTGCCGGCGCCGAGCGTGGGGACTGCTGAAGGGACGGCGGTGGCTGGGGCAGCGCCCCGGCCGGCGCCCGTGACGGCTGCCGCGCTGGTGCTGGAGGCAACGACGAGCGCGGCGGCGGCGGCGGAGGCGGCATTCACGCCGCCCTGCTTGGCGCTGTATGTGTACAGCACAGATCCAATACCACACGGCCAGCTCGTTCGCGCACAAGCCGAGATCTATACGGTCTTGCACAAGGTGCTGTATGTGCCATTATGCATGTTGATGAAACAAAACCACGCACGAGCCCTTCGCGTGCGTGTGTCCATGCACGGTGCTGATTGAGCATGTGTACGTTGATGAAAGGCTGACAACGACCAAGCTCAGCAATGCACAGCACAGCACTTGTCATCGTCCTAGGCAGCATCGCATGCTCGTACATGTGCCTGCAGGCACCTGTAAGGGACTCACTCATGCAGCCCAACACGCGCAAGGCGATACGGTACACATTGTGCCATTGCGGCAGCAGGACATGCTCACACTCCAGCACATGCATGTACAAAGCGATTGCCGCTTGCTGAAATTAATCGCTCTCGCTGGTCGTTTGCATTGATGCTCGCGGTGTTCGCTTCACATCGTACCGCCTTCGTATCGCACCTGTACTGCAGGTCATAGTGCCGCTGATCGGGCCCCGTCTCAGCGGCGATCTCTCGGGCGACCTCAATGTCATCCGCGTAATGGCAGCACGCATGAACAGCAGGAGCACGCCGCGCATTATGGACGCCGTGGCAGCGCGCTGCGGCCCGTTAGTAACAGCCGTGTCCGTCAGCCCGCCGCGTCCCTCACCCGGCACCCCCTACGCGTCCGCCGGCGCAGGCATAGCGGTGGGAAGCAGCGTGCACAGCGGAGTCGCGGCTCCCTTAGTGGGGATGATGGGCAGCACGACCACGAGCGCTGCTGGGGAGAGCATGGGGGCCCCTCCTCATGGCGTTGGCGTTGGCGGTGGCGTTGGCGGTGCAGCAGGCGCTATTGGCGGAGGGGACATGCAGCGTAACTCGGGCCTGTCGTACACCGAGACTGACATTCAGGCAAGCAAGCGTGTGTGTGTGTGTGCGTGACTGCCCGGCAACATGGCTGCAGGTCACCTGCTAACCACGCTGTTCCTGGTGCCGGGCTCATGCCATAGTGGCAGGCAGCTGCAGCTGGTGCTGTTGATGATGTTGTTGACGACGACGCATTCTGTACATATACCGTATATGCGCCTGCTGGCCCCCTGGGCAGTAGTAGACATGAAATGCCGAGCGGCGCAAACGCGCTACGTGCCGGCGTCAAGCAGCCTGGTTGGAGCTCATATGTACATCAAGTCGTGCCTGGGTGCCTGCCTTGCGCCCATGCGTTAGTGCCCCCGCGGTGGATTGACCAAGCTCGCTCCATCCCATCGGTAGGAACCCTGGGCGGTGCCCGCACACTGTGCTTGTACTGTGTGCTGCGTGCAGCACCAACGGTATACAATGTTTTTTGTGTGGGCTTGAGTATGCGCAGGACGATGCGTTGATGGCATCTGCCGCCGGGGCGACCATGCGCAGCTCTTGGATGGGACTGGCCGCCAATGCTGCCGCAGCCACAGCAGCCGGGGTGAGCACGTTACACACACTCATCGCCAATGCCTCCGTGCTGGACATCTCCACGCTGCACAGCGGCAACCTTCCGGACGACATCATGAGCGTGGCGCGCATGACAAACACCACTACCGTACGCTCCGACATCATGCGTGCCAACATGGTGGGTGAGGGCGGGGTTGAGGTAGCAGGTGCGGCGGGCCCTCCGGTCATGACTTCCGCAGCAAGCGGCGAGCCCTTTGACGTGGGACAGGGCAGTAAGGGCAGCAAGGGTTTTGTTGAGAAGGGCGGTTGTGCAGGCCCGCTGGCTGGCTTGCATGGGACTCTGCATGCATCTTGCAATCACTAAATGCACACAACCGCGTGAACCCACTTCTCGCCCCGTCTCATTCTCCACGCAGTGTATTACAGCATCTGTAATCCCCATTTGCAGGGCGACCCCAGGCTGGCACTTGACAGGCTGGGTGCAAGCAACGACGATGCCAACAGCACCTCGGTGATTTTGTGCGTGGCTGCAGAGCACCAACCACGCGCTGAGCACCTACCCCGACTGCTCCGCGCCTGAGGACTACGGCTCACAGGGCAGCGAGGCATCCCGCATGGGGCTGCTGCTGGACATGGAGACCACGGCGGTGCAGGTCAGTAACTCCTGCGGGAGGATGAAGCTTAGTACACGCAACGGCAGCAGCTCGTGGAGTGCAGCAAAGCATTTTCCACGCACAGGATGTAGACACAGGCTCGAAGTTCGAACCGACATTCACCTTATCGATGTTCTGATTCTGTCCGAGTCGATCTGTGAGGCTTGATGGGTGTGCGTCTGCTGGGACCGGTTGCTCTCCCTCCCTCCCTCCCTCCCTATGGCATCTGCGGCCGCATGTGCAACGTGCCTCCGATACGCTCGTGCGCACCTCACCTCACTGCAGGGCCAGACGGAGCTGCTCGCCAGCAGCATCAACGACAGCCTGGTGCAGCAGACGCTGGCGCGTGCCCAAGCCGTGCAGGGGTGAGTGCCTTCTGGCTCTCACCACCCTTCACATGTGGTGCTAGTGTGCTCCTGAGGGCTGACCCACATGCCGCACACACACGTGCAGAGTGTGCGAACGATGCATGCATCCGCCACCCACAGAGCACACTGGGCTGAATGCAGGCTGCCCAACTCCAGATTGCCATGAGGTTGGATATCTGTGCCGAGCATTGTGTACTGCATGCCTGCATGGCATGAAGCAACGTTGGATCGTACATTCAATGTGTGTCTTGCGCGCTTGCGTACCGGCAGGTATCACACCGACGATTTGGAATTCCTGGAGTTGGGCACGCTGATCGGCCAGGGCGGCAACGGCGCTGTGTTCATGGGCAAGCTGTACGGCCTGGATGTGGCTGTGAAGGTCTTCGACTACCCCCAGCTGAAGGCCGATCATGAGTCATGGTCCGCCTTCAACACAGGTCTGACTAATGCATGCGCCTGGGCTCTTTCAGTGTCCCTCTCACAGGAGGGGTGTGGCTTTCGAGGTGCCGGGTTGGGTCATGACAATGCACACGTTGAATTCTGATGCGTTGGCAAGCAGTCTGACCAGCAGGGTACTTATTGCACTGAGGAGCATATTGGTACACGCGTTGGCGGTTCCTTGCTCTTATCAGCTTGCCACCTGTCCAATGCTTACACATGGTGGCACCTTATCACATGCATGAAAGCATATGACCAACAGGCAGCAGTCAACTGGATGATGTTCATTGTCAGCGCTTTGTACCGGCGTTGCATGGGTGTCCGGCCGTTGTTGTCACTGACTGCAGCATGCATTGCGCTGCTGCGTGCTGCGCTCTGTGCTGCGTGCCGCATGACGTGTCCTGGCCTCAGACGCTCAACGCACCTTCCGTGAACAGCACCAGGTAAGCCAATCAGGCCTTGCGTATGAGCATGCAATGGCAGCGGTGGACGTGATATACAGGTTGATGTTCGCCATCTCAACATGCTGGGCATGAGATACGGTAGCGCCAGACGGACCCCTACACAGCAGGCACAGCCCTTACGTTGGTGCCATGCTCCGTTTAAGGGGCACACATGTCAACATGCGTGTCACCAACCCACTATGCAGCTCTGGCCGGGTTTAGGCACTCCTCCTGCCCACTTCCTCCCATGCTGTGTGTGCATGCTTGCGGCGCTGCACAGAAACTCGTCAACCTCTCCACCGAGCTTGCAGTGCTGTCAAGCATCCGCCACCCCTGCATCATCCAGGTGAGGCCTTGAATGGGCGTGCAGCCTAGGAGGCTGCAGACATGGTCAATCAACCATGCTACCATGATCAATGTCCTGCGCTGAGCAACGCCGCATTGCCTGACGCATGGGTGCCATCACATGTATCGCAAGCTGAAGCTGGGAGCATCGTTGCGGGTGGTGCAACGACGCTTGTGTTAACACTGTGGGGACATGCATTGTGCATATCGTGTCCTATAGATTGTGATTGCAGTCTGCGCACCATCATGTGTGTGTGCGCGCCGTTTGGGTGGCTGCGGTGGGAGACCGGGATGCGGTAGCAACACCAAAAGGGGCTTTTGTGGTGATAATGCGACAGACATCCATGCCCTCACGCCGTGCCCTGTCGCCCGCCTGGTGCTTCTGACGTGGCTCGCGGTTGCCACAGGTGTTCAGCCATTTCACCAACGTGGTGCTGCTGCGCATCTCCGCTGCGCCAACGGCAGCAGAGCAGGTACGCGTGCGGGGAGAATGGCGTGGATGCCTTGGCGCAGGCTGCGTCTGGCTCCTTGGCATGGTGTGGAACTGTGGATGCAAAGCACTGACCTAGCAAGGGAACTGATACCGTCGCTCATCTTGGTGCCCTGTTACGGACTTGAGCCTATGGCTGCACTGATCTGGGTGATGTACCGGGTATCTCTCCATCTCTCTCTTTTTTCTCTCACGATCGCCTAGCGCAGTTGCACGCTGTGCACAAAGCGCCAGTCCAAGAGCTGTTGTGCTAATGGCTGCTGGTGGCTGCTTGCGCTGTACACTGACAGGTCCAGGCGTTGACCGCGGCGCAAGCAGGCGCTACCACTTCAGGGCAGGCAAAGCAGCAGCAGCAGCAGGGGGTGCCGACTCAAGCAGCTGCTGTCGTGCCACCGAAGTCGCGCTTCAAGCTGGTGTCCCTGGAGCATGCCATGCTCCGAGACCATCCCCCATCAGGTGCCGTATCCACGCACGTTGATGTATGTACCCAAACACGTATTTGCTTACCACGTAAATGGCAGGGGCATGTATGCTGCGTTCTGCTACCCTCCACCGCCAGTCACGCTCTCATGTGCGGCTGCCCTGACCTCCTCTCCGAGAGCAGCCCTTGGCTGGCAGCCTGAGTGTGCCTGCATTGCTTGCTCCGGGTAGAGAGGCGATTATTGTTCGCTGTTTTGGCAGGCACTGTCCGCATCAGTGCCGCGGCTGGCCTCCTGCAATATTCATGGCAACATATAGCAACGTTTGCATCCAGTTTGCATCCATCTTTCCACTCGCTGTTGGACAACTAGCGATACGGTCCGTGCTGTGGCGTGGTGCGTGTGCGCAGACATGTCGACCGTGTGCCTGGCGGTGGTGATGGAGCTGGCGGACATGAGCTCGCTGGAGCGTGCCATACGCAAGGGCATCTTCCACGAACAGACCGCCGTGCCCGCTGCTGCGCCCTCATCCACTGCCGCTGGCGACTTCCTGCAGTATGCCGGTCAGCGGGCAGACTTGGCAGTACCGGCAGGCGCCGCGGGGGGTACTGCAGCGCAACGCACTGCTGCAGGGGGTAACACAGCGGTATTCACGGATGCAGTTCCTGGTATGATGCCTGCAGCGGGGGGAAACGTGCTAGCAATCCCTGTGGAGGATGTCGCCAGGATGTGGGTGCAAGGGGCAGCAGGCGCAGCAGGCCAGCAGGCGGCCGCGCGGCTGGCGGCGTTCGCGACTGTGACGGCGCCAACCGCTGCCGCGGCGGCGGTTGTTCGCCGGCCCCACCTGCAGGCGTTGTACGCGACGCTGCTTGAGATTGCGCTAGCGCTACGCCACCTGCATGCTCTCAACCTGGTGCACCGAGGTGGGTGCGTGGCAGCAGTCTAATGGCGGCAAGCCAGTCCAACAGTCACAGCATGATGGCGGCTGGGGGGCAGAGGGGGGTGGCCTGGCGGTGTTGGCAGTGTTGGCGGTGTGGCCATGGCCGGATGCGGGGGGGGCAGAAGGGACAAGGCGCATGGCATGCATGTGGAGACAACCCTGCATCTTGCAACCAAGTGGTGAGGGGGTGCGTCTGGGGCCACTCAGGCACTATATGGGAGCATTTCATTGCGGTCACTTCTTGTTGGTGCTTGCAAGTCCGGGGGCTCAATTGGCAACTTAGTGAACTGGATGGACCGTGCGGGCACATAGGGTGATCCTGCCTGATCTGATGTAATTGCATGCAACATGCTGCTTGTGCATGTGTGCCTTGCCATCCTGCAGACCTGAAGCCTGCCAACGTGCTTCTCAGGTGGGCTGAGCTGCACCCACGCTAACCGCAGCTGCTCTGTAGCAGCTGCAATGCTGCAATCCTCCTGATAAGCAAAGGCTTGGCACTGGTCCCAGGCGTGATCACCATTGCTGACTGGAACAGGAACAGCGGCGCACAGAAGCCAGTTCAAACATTCGGAGACTACACATATGCATTGCTCGTGCATTGCCCGCACTGAATGCAGCAAACGAGATGGACCAGAAACAGGGCGGCCATACACCCCTCATGTTGTGTGTGCATGCGCATGCTGCTCGTAGGTCTGCCCCGCTAGACTTCAGAGGCTTCACGGCGAAGCTCGCCGACTTTGGCTACACGGTGCTGATGCAGCCAGCCCCGCCACCGCCCGGTCGGTCCCCCGCACCCTCCCCGCACTCCCCCCACATCAGCCCAGATGCTTCCGCATCCACCGAGCTGATTGGGGGCGGGGCCCGCCGTGCTCCCCTGCAGCGCTCTGTCGCGGGAGGTGCAGCGGTGGGGGGCAGCAGTGGCGATGGTGCGTCCGCGTCCACGAGGCAGCCGTCGCAGTCGCCGCCGCCGCCCCTCCAGGGCTTCACTCAGGAGCATGCTGCGGGCACGCTTCCCTACATGGCGCCAGAGTGCCTCACGCCAGGTGTGAACTACGATGCCACGCACATTGCTGGATGCATGCATGGATGCAGGGTCTGGGGGGGTCCAAGGGGTTGCGCGGTGTGGCGCGTGCGTGTGTGTGGAGGGAGAAAGTATGCCTGTCCGGGTACCGAAGTACAGTAGCAAGGTAGTTTTGGGCCAGCTGAGAGGCGGAGGCACGGTGTGTGCATGCGCCAGCTGATACATTCTGGTGGTGTGGTGTCACGGGTCCGAAGGGGGGGGGGGGGGGG
>BDDA01000540.1:52966-64367 GCA_001662385.1 Chlamydomonas asymmetrica
CCACTGCCGCGGGCGGTGCTGCTTCCTGCCAACGCCACACACGCGCTTACGTATGTTACACTGCAAAATCCCACCGGAATGATACTACATGGCCCCACATGAGCAATGCATTTAGCATGCGTTACGCACATGGTGCCGTTATGCACGGCCACCATGTGTCGCATGCACAGCGCCTCGATTCCGTTGCGCAGCGCTGCCCGCATGAGAGCGCGGTGAACCGTGCACGCCTCCTGCATGCACAGGCTGCGCCTGCATTACCTGCATTCTTTCGCGTGATGCTGTAAGGGCCATACAGGGGGTAAGCAGCGCCTTTGCACGCGCTGTATGTGCGCTTTTTCCCATGCCCTAGCACGTCCCCGAACATTTTAGGGGCGTCTACCGCATATCCAGGTGTGTGCTGTGCTTGGGTCATCCTGCAGTGTGCATGCTCACTTTGAGAGCTGCGCTGCACCGTGTCCGCTACCTGCAAATGCATCCAGTCGGCCGCTACATGCAAATGCATCCAGACGGCCGCTTTGGAAGTTACTTGGTGTTCCCACCTGGTGATGGCATGCGCACGCATATTGGACGGTTTTCCTGTCTGCAAGCATCTGCCAGCGTCATGATCGCCGGTGGCATTCGCCTCACCCGAATGTTGGAGATGCTCGGCTACAACACATGTGTATTGCCACTTATATCACTGTCAGTATATGTTGCATGCAAGGCCAGCTTGCATGCAATTGTGTGAGGGGTTCCAGCACGTCAAGTGCGCCATGGCCGCACCATCCCCACCTTCCGCGCTCTTTGCGTGACGCTTTGAGGTCCAAGCTGATGCCGCTGTGCCCTGGCATGGGATGATGCAGTGAAAGCACTCAACAATCATTTTGCGTCAATGTCTGGGGCAGACCAAGCTAACTGCAGCGACCTAAATCCTGTCCCCTGAGCCTGAGCCTGAGCCTGAGCCCTACCTGAACCGCGGACAGCGCCGGCGTGCGTGCGGCTGTCGGCACTGGGCAGAGCCCTTTGTGCTGCCTCCCACCCTACTCAGCACCCTACTACAACTAGGAATTGTGATGATGCCCTCACAGCACTCCTTCTCCTGCACTGCTTACTGTTGCTGAGCGGCTTCACCCTGCTGCCTGCCGCCCTTGCAATGCCTCCATCCGGCAGCTTACAAGCCGCCACGATGACCCATTGTCCTGCGTTGTGTGCGTGCGGTTGGCAATTGAGTGCATATGCCAGCAGGCGCCGAACGCTTTGAGCAGGTCGCACGATGCTCTGCTTCCGCAGTTGCTGTCAGTTGACAAACAGTTGTTTTAGGTTGAAGTGGAGTGAAGGCGCCCTTTCTCCTTTACCGTGGTGGTGATGATGCCATTTGCTCGATTCAGCGGTCCTTCAAACGCCTGCCTGATCTCTAATTCAGCTATTGTTGGCTTGTAGGCGTACGCCATCATTCCCAGTTTGCCACGCGTGTTGTCGTACACTTATACGCATTGTGTCACTCCAGGAGCATACTTGCATGACTTGGCTTCTTCGCTCGGCGCGCGGTCCTGTCACCATGCACGGGCACTAGCGGTATACCTGCCAGCTGCTGAGACCAGGCAATTCCGCGCTGGCGGGCTGTGCATGTACCTCTATGGTATTCAGGGGCGTGGTGGATAGCAGGGACGCTAGCTGCGCATCACGTTCTGGCATTGCTGGCAATCGTACCAGGTGTACTTCTGCACCCTACGTCGCATCACAGCATGAACTGTGCTTGTTTGCCATTGTGTACTTGGTCCCCGAACTGCTTGTCCGTACCGATTTGTCGGAACTGCGCCATTCGAGTTAGGTTTGTGCTGCGGTGAAATCTCTAGCAGCCTTTGCACAGGTTGCGGGTGCCATCACCTGCGCTGTGGGTGTAGGCCCTCCCATGTGTCATACATTTGCAATCACCCCTCAACAACCAGCTCAACAACTGTCAATAGAGTATTGCAGTACGATACACGCACGCATCTTTGATGTGTCAGGCACTACTTTGTCATGACATGTCAATGCGTACCGTACGTGCGAGAATAGGCGAACCACGATGTCGTTTGTACAGCGATGCGCTGTGCAAAATGCGTTGCATGCTTGCAGTCAAGTATGCATGCAGTGGTAGCGGAGGTTGAGCACGGAATCGATGCCGTGCTGAATCTTGTTGTAGCGCAACTGCTGTGCTGCTGTGCATATGCCCGCAGTATATTTCATTGGATTGTTGCCACGGGCTGCTTGTGCATGACCTGCTTGACCTGCTGTGCAGCACCTGGGCAGACCTTTTTGAAGGTGCATGCAGGCTGCATTTACAGCTGGATGGCCTGTGCTTGCTCTCTTATGCTGTCGTGTATGCTGTCCTCCTGTTCCATTACACCCCGTGTCAGTGTACACCTTTCTTCCAACTTCCTTTCCCTCTGTACACAGCCAGGTCTGGTCAGCAGTTACACAGAGTCCTGCACGATGCAAGTGGCATCCGTGGCAGCATCAGACCGGGTGGGTGGGATGAGACTACGAGAGCAAGCCGGATGCTCTCGGCCATTGTACTGCCTGGAAGTTTGCCAGCTGTTAGCACTGCGAGCCGGCACTACTGTAGGTCTATAGTACTCTGCACCGTCACTGGCACGCTGTTCCCGTTCGTACAGCAGATGTTGCTCACTCACCGCATATTCGATTTTTGCAGTGCGGATTCCGTATGGCCTGCTGTCGACTGCACGGCGAGTCTGTCGTATGTGCTGCCTCATGCACTGCTTGGGCACCCTGCCCACGCACATGCACGCGCCCGAGCACGCGCCCACAGATTCCCGCGCCTTCCCTCTACTGCCTCATTACCACCTCACATGCAGCTCCTTGCTCAGCATGCGCCTATCCAATGATTACTGCCTCACATGCGCGGGTAGCCCGATACACATTATGTCGTCACATGCAGCCATGGCAATACGGTCCTGAGGTATGCCCAACACGGTGTTTCGGAGGATGGCTGGGCGTATAACGTGGATGTTGAATGGGGCCCCTGAGGGAGCAGTACTGTCAGCGGTGCAGGCACGCATGGGGCCATCTACCCACCTCACATGCGCTTCCCAAGTTTGTCTTTCTCACTTACACAGACTCAGAGGTGGCATGACTGTGCTTCCGTCGCCAATCTGCACGTTTGTTTGGCTTGG
This sequence comes from Chlamydomonas asymmetrica, assembly GCA_001662385.1. Taxonomy (NCBI): domain Eukaryota; kingdom Viridiplantae; phylum Chlorophyta; class Chlorophyceae; order Chlamydomonadales; family Chlamydomonadaceae; genus Chlamydomonas; species Chlamydomonas asymmetrica. Next base: position 56,122 of record BDDA01000540.1, read on the forward strand.
TTTGGTTTGGCTTGGTTTGGTGCCCACGAACTTCCAAAAGGCTCCCCCTGCCCCAGTTGTTGCTCAGGCTTGGGTGATTTCAGTGTGCTTGCCGATTGCTACACTCCTGCTCCTGCTGCTGAGCATGCAGGCACCCAAGCACCCCTGCAAGATGCTGCCTCGCATCGCGGAGTTCACGACCACAACCAGCCCCCTTAGGTTGGTCGTGCACGGTGATGTGTAAGTACTTGACTGGGAGTGTCCCAAGCTGGGTTTTAGACACACCTGGCACCCGACTTTGGCTGGCAAACAGGACAGGCTGGATGCCGCCGCACTGCAGGCACGCAGCAAGCCTTGAGCTCACCAGCAGTCGTAGCAGGGCAAGATAATGGGGGACATCCCAGCTGCACATCCACTCTCACAGCGCGTTGATGGTCTGGTTTGGGCGACTTCACGTCACAGGCCTCTCACAAAAGTGCAGCAGTACAAACCCTTGAGGAGGTGGAGGAGGAGAGGAGGATACTTGGATAGCATGATACTGACTTGGTGCACTCCATACACTGGTTCTCTATTATTTGCTAAGCCGCGAAAGATATAACGAGTTTGGATGTGTCTTTCCCCGCTGTCGCGCACGTAAAGCTTTGGAACGAGTGGAAACGGTGTGCGCCAGTTGGCAGTGAGTGAGAGCCCTGTTGTGCGTGTCACCGTTCCTGCGGGCCGCATGCGGCGCAACACAGTCAGGGTGTGCGGCTTCAATTGACCGCCCGCTGGTTACATACGTTGCGTTTTCCATCCACCACCACCTCTTCCCAACTCTCCATGAAACCACCTGAACCCCATGTGCGCCACACCTCGTCTTCCTCAACAAGTGCAAGCTTCAAATGTGTTGCGCTGTGTCACAGGAGGCTTGTTGGCTGCGCCCTGCAGGCGAAGACGCGATGGACGCCCGCTGGATGCGGTCGGGCGGGCTAAGAAAGCAGTTTGTCAAACGTATGGCCATACGCAATTACAAAGAAAGATGTAAAATGCTGCTATGGTATCTTGTAATCATGTGTTTACAGTCGCACGCAAGGGCAATAAATGTGTGACGGGCAGCGCAGCATCGTTAGCACACTGGGTAAAAGCCAAGGTTGAATACTGTGGATTATGCTGTACACCTAGTAGTGGGGAATGCTGCCCAGTTCGCTCAGTGCCCACTTGTCTTCATTGCAATGTGCATGGCGGAGGTGTGAATGTCACACAACACCTATCCGAACGGTAGGACAAGCCGATGTACAGTCCCAAAGACTGAAGGAGCCTGTATTGCTGACAGCAGATACTTGTGACTAGCTTCTCCTTGTCCACTTACGGTGGAGGCCGTTACGCTTTGGCCTTGAGCGAGCCCCTCGTGTTCGAGCCGTACACGCAAACCGCACGACACTGTGAACAGAAGGAGTAGGCTGTGTTTGGGACACACCTGTGTACACCTGTGTACACCATGAAGTTTAGCAGGCATCCACGGCGGCCAGTGGTGGTGTTGGTGGTGGTGTTGGTGTTGGGCCTGACAGCAAGCGTCAGTGCCTGGTGGATTCCTCCGACTGACATAAAAGTTGACAACATCGACGCTGCTCTCAAAGCACCTGGCCTCAAGGACTGCGAACAGTATCGCCTGTAAGTGAGCATTAGTTTTTAAATCGTCCCGCCCCAAAAGTGCACGCTCCATTTCAGTCAAGCGCTTTGGCTGCTCTTCAACAGCCAACCAAAACGGAGTGTTCTTGACTGCAGTTTACATACCAAGGAGAAGCTTATCGAAGGCAAGGTTGAAAGCATGTATGGGTCGCTGCCGGCGAGCATCGGGTCTCAAATCAACTTGGTGCAACAGTAAGTCATGCCAAGTGCGGTCTGTGGGCGTTGCCACTTGCATACCCATTTGGTGAGGGAGTGGTTCCCTTACTTGCGCCATGCATAAGTTGCTGCGGGCCCTTTTGAGCTAGTGCGTCGCTGACTGAAATTCCAGCTTTTGCTCATAGCAGCCAAACGAGTCCAACCGGTAAAACAAACAGCACTTATGTGGATGGGAAAAGCACCTGAGAAGCCTGGCGTTTGGCCTAGGCTGAGAAGCCTGGCGGTTTTGCCTGGCCCTCATCACGCACTGCACGGTGAGGTGTGCCCCCAACCCACAAACCCACAAACCAACAGCATTCAAAAAGCTCAGACACAATGTTCGATATCCAAGAGTGCAGCATCCTGCTTCCTCCTATGGTGCACGTTGAGACGCCCGCAAATTAAAGGCAACCGCAAAAAAAGCGATTGCACACGATCACACACCTTCAGCGCTTGCACAACGCACAAGTGCACAGCTGCCTCCCCGAATCGCATCATAATTTTCTGGCCGTACAACTCTCACATCCCACACTACCTGCATCACATGGCGCACATGCTCACGCTGCATGCGGGTGGTGGTGTGGCCCTCGGCCCTGCTGCGCACACAAACAACTGTCTGCCCCACTATAAGCCTTATCGGCTTCTCACGTCAGTGCGTTGGCCGCTGGTCCCCCCTGCCCACATGGTGCACAGGATATTCGCGTTCCCCCCTGGACGCTACCCGAAGGTCCCGCCCAACCTGCTGGGCTACAGGGAGGACGAGCTGGCCAACACACTCCAGCTCAACGTGCTGCACCCCAACTTTGGATCAGTGCACCTGCTGTACGAGGAAGAGGAGTTTGAGAAGCTGCCCGAGACGTGGTGCATCGTGGACCCGCATAAGAAGATACGGCTCTCCAAGATCCCCAGCTACACATACAGGAACGCATTTGCGTACGCCAACATGCTGACAGGTAGGCAGGCATACAAGCGAGCAGGGCGCTGGCCGCGTGCTGCATTCGCTGTTGCCGCTGTGCCATCATCAGACCACAGCCCCGGCCCAACCAAGTGCTCCGTTGCACCACGATGGCTGCCGCTGGTGCCGCCGTTATGGCTGCCATGCACAGCTACGCCTACATGCATGAAATGCTTAGGAGTGTCTGTGCGTAATATGTGCCTACACCGCTGCAGGACCCACGCTCGTGCTCCATACAGACAACTTTGCGGGGCGGGGCTTCCACAACCTGGAGGGCTTGTTGTCGCCAAATCACGTCATCTCGCTCTCGCGACACACGTTCTGCCCCGGCGACGACAACCAGTGTATGAAGTTTGTCGGCTCCTCGGATGCCTTCCTCTTCATGCCTCCCCTCTCGGAGTCACTCCTGAAGCGTGTCGGCTTCCGGCCAAACATCTGGGTGAGCGGCCTGCCGCACCGCCAACTGCAAACCATACAACCAGCACAGCAGAGGTCATGATTGATAATTGACACGCCAACCCGCGCTGCAGAACAGCGTGCCCGCGCTGCGGCAAGCGGTGTTGTGCGCACCTGGCGTGTGCCTTCTTGGGCTGTATGCACCATGCGCTGAGTGTGCTCCCGCGATGCGCCTCTCGTCATGTGGTGGGCGCTGCTGCATGGCTGCATGGCTCATGCAGCGCCTGACTTGCATTTACCGTTTGCTTGCTGCCTGCTGCCTGCTGGCGTGCCGGTGCTCAGGGTGCGGAGAACTACCTGCTATGGCTGTTGAAGCAGGAGGGCTACACCTTCAGCAGCTACTGCCAGGACCTGCAGGTGCGGCTGCGGCTGTAGTACTGTACCGCATGCAGCGGTACTACTGCGGGGGGCCGAACAAAGGCCCACAGCCATATACCTGTATCGCAATTGCACGCAATGAGCCTTAGCTGCGTAGTGGGGGTGGCAACAGACACGCTGACAGCTGCTGCTTGTACGCGTCGCCAATGCAGGCTGCATTTCTTTCAGGCTACGCATGTGCACAGGCCTGTGGTGGTGTTAGGACTATGACATGATTACGAGCCGGATAGGATTACGAACAGGCCCAGCCATTGAGCCTCTCGTAGGATGGCCTTGGCGCCACTCGTGCTCCCAGAGGAGGCTGTGCCCTGCTGCTGCACCGTCTCGTAAAGCCATTCGCCCGGCCGGCCGCGCTAGGGCCTACCACTGCCCTGCATAGAGATATCGGCCTGGCACCCCAAACATGTGCGTTGCATACCATATGTGCTGCAGATCTGGCACAACCACTGCGTTGGCATTCGGCCCAACATCACGCAGTACAAGATGGAGAAGGACCCCGAGCTGGCCAACCGCCTGGACTACGCCTTCCCAAAGCACCTCCCACAACAGCAGCAGCAGCAGCAGCAGCAGCAGCAGCAGTAGCAAGCAGCAAGCGCGTGAGCATGCAGCGCATGGCGAATGCGCGATTGTACAACCTGTAGGATGGGGTGGGCCGCTGAGCCGGGCGACCTGGCGGCATTACTCTGTGTGAGTGATGGACATACCTATGCATGCCAGCATCATGACAGTGCGTTACACTACATCACGTCAGTCTCCCATACGCTGGCATATCCTGAAATCCTGACATCTAGGCTAGAGCATGACCACTTGAGCAAGGTCGGCTTACGATTCAGCAACAGCAGCCGTGCATGGCAACCCACATGTCAGGATTCAGGAGCGCGCAGTTGGGCAGAGCCGTGAAAAGCGTGGCAGGACTTGCTGTGGGAGCGGCAGCGGTGGAGAAGCTGGGAGCGCACGATGGAGCGGCCGGCCTGTGTGCATGCGGTAGCGTGAGCGCCGGTGCAAAATGCCAACGCTGCTGCAATGGGTGCGGCAATACACCAAGAGCTGGTTGTGGGTTGTGGGTTTTGCTGTTGATGTGTTGGCAACCCACTCGTAGGTCCATGCTAGATGGGTTTGGCGATGCCTTGCGTGCTGCTCAAGTTCTTTTCAAGTGTTGGGCGTCAGCTTGCTGTTGGTTGCACGCATGCGGTTTTTAGCCCGAGCCCCGCCGTGCAGACACAGGCAGCAGGCACAGCTGCCACGTTGTGTGTTGATCAACCCCAATCAGCTAAGCAGCCGGGTAGGATTTGAGCTTCGAAAGGCGTCTAATTAGGAATTAGCTGGCCTCAGAACTCCAACTTCGTGCATCATACATGTTCACGTTCAGTGTTGATTTGTTGAGTATTTCCGCAGGTTACTGCTGTTAATTTACTATGAATGGCGCATCTGAATTTGCGTAACATAGCTCGCGGGGGAATGTGGTTATCCATCGCACTCTCGGTGGTGTCCAGGGGAGGGATGCATGCGGCGGGTGGCGGCATTGGCGCAACAGAGGCCTGGCCGCGCGGGCGCTTGCAGCACGCACGGCAGTGCTTGCAATATACCCCGGTGGCGTTCCGATAGCACTGTACTCGATCCTTGTCACTGCCTGACTCCCGCTTTTGCGTGCAATGTTCCGCACATGGTTTTGTGCGACTGATGCATCTCCCAGGACGTAAGGCCAGAAGGCCCTCCTTGGGCCCTCTGGGGCAGTGATCCTTCTTTTCCCACACGTGCGTGAGCCTGCATGCGAGTTTCCACATGGGACTGTGCGAGCGGCAGCCGTATACCGCCCCTCCTGGCTGCGTTGCGCTGCGCATGCTCCTGATCCTGGCTGGCCATGCCCTGTTCAGCATTTCGCATTGCCTTTGGCACCTGTCCATGGAACGTCCTGAATGCATCCCTCCTTCTTGGCTATGTCTGTAAGCGTGATCCCGTTGTTGGGAGTTCAACCGGCAGGGTGAGCCGGCGACGTAACCTAGGGTACGTACCGCAATAACGACTATGTCTTTTGTTTTTATCACCAGATTGCCGATTGAGTCCTGCCCAGCGTATAAAAGTTACTCCAAGTTGATCGCCTGCACATGCGCATGCGCCCAAGCATCCCTCCTCGCTGTCACATGCCACACATCCACTCACCAAGGCCGCGCCGCATTGCACTGCCTACCATGCAGAACATTGCAATCCGGGAAAGCCGGAAACCGGTACCCCCAAGGCCCGCCCTCTGCCCCTCCTACATGCACAGATTGGCGCCTAGCAAGCAAATCACTCCGCGGCCTCGCGCAGGAATATGCCATACGCCACGCGCTCCATGGCGATACGGGCACCATGCGCCCCATAGCGATACGGGCACCTGGCTGGTGCCAACAATTACCGCACCCTACGCGCCTGCAGTCAGGTTGCTACAAACGCACATGCTTGCTAGCTTTGCACTGGGCTATGCAACTTACTGCGATGCGTGTCGCTGCTTTGTGTGTCATTTGTGCTGCGATACTGTCTGGCTCACACGCTGATCTGGACCATGACGAGCACTCCCACGTGGAGGGACCTTTCCAGAGCCAGCAGCCTTTCAGTGCAAAGCAGTGGGCGCACGTTTGTGTCTTGGCTATCCCGCATCTCTTGCACGTTCTACCCATTGACCAGGTGTGCCGGTTTGTATGCTGCCCTCCACGACATGCTGCCAGATTCAGGCACAGCGCAGCATCAACCACGTCAGTGCAAGGCACACACCCGTACCTGCACGCATACACTATGCAATCTACTTGTTGTAAAGCATTGTCGTTGTGATCGCTTAGTGCGGCCTCTGGTCGGAAAGACGTTGGGCGCGTGTGGATAATGTGGATGGGATTGAACCATTGGCGGTCTGGTACTGCACTGCACTGCCGCCACTTATCCCGGATGGCGATGTTCACATGTGCAGCTGGTCTAAGCCCCGGCGTGCGAAAATTGGCATCACGAACGATCACCCATCAGTCACTACACATGGGCTGTGCGTGCAACATCCCATCACATGATGTCCGCATGCCCTCCCCACCCCCTTGTCTGGTGCACTACTCACCACCTGTCTGAATGCCTGCATGAAGTATATGATAATATGAAGCATTGAAGACGCGCGTCACACTCACCACACCCTGCCCAAACCTGCCCTGCAATGCAATCCTGGGGAGTCCGTGTGGCTCAGCTTGGTTGGGTATTCCAAGTGCATGCATGCATGCTGGGATTCAGGGGCACATGGCAAGCTGTGCCCCTCACACACGCTGCCGATGGCATCATCATACCGTATATCATCATCGTCGCCGAGGAGGGGACTGACGGAATCGATCAGCAAAACAGGCCGCGGTGCACAAAACATGCTGCTCCGGCCTGCTGCCATCCCGCTGCCATCCCGTTGCCCGGCCTCCCTCCACATGCGTGCCCCCCACTCCTTCCCTCCCTGGAGCACGATGTCACCCTGCATGCGCTGCTAGCGTCAGTTGTCCGGGCCCTCGTCTGTCAGCGGCCGCTGCTGCGTTGCAGGCTTTTGCCAGCGTTGGCATAGCTACCAGGCAGTGATAGGTTGTGCCGCCTGTGTGGTATGATTGTATGAACAGGCCTGGCATGCACTCAACTGGGCCACAGCCGCAGCTCACAATTGCCAAGCTTGGCTCGATGCCTGTGTACAGGAGTCTGGCCAAGGTTTGAGCCCGTGTGCATTCTCACTCGATGCATCTATCTATGCCCCCATATCAAGTGTGGGCGCCCGGCTGCAACCCATACGCATGCCACCATCAGAGCATATGGATTGCCACCAGCCACCAACGGAGCGGATCGATTGCATCAACGCTGCGCACCAGCGCATCATAAGCCGCTGGCCCGCCTGCATGGTGCGCCTGAATGCATTGACGCTTGCAGTGGGATGACAGGCTGCAAGCCATACGCATGCTGTAGGTGGGTTGCTGAGCGCTACAAAGCAGCACATCGGCATCTGCTGCGTGCCTCCACGCTGGCACACTTGACTGCACGTGTACACCCATGGAGGGTGACAGGCTGCAACCCATAAACATTCCACCAGCGGAGCATGCAGATTGTTCAGCGCCACGAAGCAGCGCATCGACAGCCGCTATGTGCCTCCTTGCTTGCTCGGCATGCAGACTGCATGTGAAAAGGGCAACAGGCTGAAACCGCAGGAAATGCCACCGGCTGAGGGGATGGAGGGGATGAAGGGGATGGAGCGGTTGCGTGCCAGCGCTGCGTACCAGCGCATCAACAACGTTGCGTTTCTTCTCCCCAGCCTGCATGGTACGCTATGATGCATACGTTACCGCTTGCGGTGTGGATGACAAGCTGCAAGTCATATGCATGCCGCGGTTGGGTTGCTAAGCGCTACAAAACAGCACATCAGATGTGTGTGTGCGGCTGCAGTACTGTACCGCATGCAGCATTACTACTGCGGGGCCGAAAAAAGGCCCACGGCTACATACGGTAATTGCAAGCAAGAAGATTTAGGGGACGTTGCGGCGCGGCGGGGATGGGGGGGGAGGGCGGGGGGCTAGGGGGGCGGCCACAACAGACGCACTGACAACTGCTGCATGTGTTCACCGCCCACCGCAGGCTG
>BDDA01000540.1:65257-78477 GCA_001662385.1 Chlamydomonas asymmetrica
CTTTCAGGCTGGGCATGACCACCTGCGCTTAGACGTGCGGGACTGAACTAAGACACAATCAAGAATCGGTTAAGACTAGGAATAAGCCCAGCCATGGAGCCTGCAGCTATCGTAGCAAGGCCTTGTTCCACCCTTGCACTCTGAGCCGGCACTGTTGTGCTGCTGCACTGTCTTATGAAGCCATTCGCCCGGCCGGCCGCGCTAGGTCCTGCTCTGCATAGCGGTACCGGCCTGGCGCCCCAACGTGTGTGCTGCATTACATATGTCCTGCAGATCTGGCACAACCACTGCGCTGGCATCCGGCCCACAATCACGCAGTACAAGATGGAGCAGGACCCCGAGCTGGCCAGCCGCCTGGCTACGCCTTCCCAAAGCACCTCCCACAACAGCAGCAGTAGCTGCAGGAGCAAGCAGCAAGCGTGTGAGCAGGAGGCGCTTGACGAGCGTTAGATTGCACAAATGCATGATGGCCAGGGGATGGGCCGCTTAGCAGCTGGGCGCCCCACTGGCGTAAGTGATCCCGTACGTCGCCCCATGCTGAAATTCTGAGGCGCATGGCGACTGGAGCATGGCCACTGAAGCAAGCCAGCTCGCGATCCAGCAACAGCAGCGGTGCATGCCAACCCACATGTCAGGATTCAGGAGCGTGCGGTTGGGCAGACCCGCGAAAACCGTGGCAGGACTTTGTGTGGGACCAGCAGCGGTGGTAAGGCTGGTAGCACACTGAGGAGCGGCTGGCCTATGTTCATGCGGTAGCGTGAGTGCCGGTGCAGAATGGCAATGCTGCTGCAATGGGTGCACCCCGGCCATACACCAAGAGCTGGTTGTGGGGTGTGGTTTCGTTGCTGTTCAGGTGCTGGCAACCCACACGTGGGTCCATGCTAGATAGATTTGGAAACGCCTTGCGTGCTGCTCAACCTTCAAAGTGGTGGGCGTCAGCTTGCTGTTGGTCGCACGCATGCGGTTTCCGGCCCGAGAGGTGCCGTGCAGACGCAGGCAGCAGGCACAGCTGCCGCGTTGTGTGCCGATCAACCACAAGCAACATATTTGTTGCCGTTGTAACACTGTCTGTATGTGATCGCCGAGTGCGGCCTTGGGGCCTAAGCCTCAGGCCGGCATAGCCGGGAAGACGGTGTGTGTGTGCTGACGACAAGTGGATAATGTGGATGGGATTCATCCATTGGCGGCAGTCTGGGGCTCAGGCTGCCCTTCACAATTGCCGGATTAACAGTCATGTCGCACCGCGCCGTCGCCTTGGTACCACATGCTGCGTTGCCACTGTACCGCCGGCATCTTCCCTAGTGTTGAGAACACGGGTCTGTTTGCAGAGCGGACAGCGAAGCAGGGCAAGGTAAGATGGAGTGCGTAACTCCTAGCCTTATGTGCATATGGGGATTTTCCAGTGAGCAACATAGTGCTGGGGCAACATAAGCCAGTTGCGCATGCCAGCAGCATTTGCTGAAAGTCCAGTACTGAAGAGCAATACATATTCTGCATGCAATCTAGCATAGTGCCTATAGCCACATGCACCTCATCCTAATTTCAATTGACCGGTGCCCTTGCGCCCATGCAAAACACAGTGAGGTCATGTACGTTGTTGACGAAGCACATGATGATGCTTGACGCAGCGCGCGCTGACCGCCAACACCCCAAACGGAAATGCATCAGTGCTCCGTGCTTCTCATTGGGCGCATGCATGCACAAGTGGGAGTGCGGTAGGTCCTTGTGCGGGCTGAACCCCACCCAATGCAAATATCACAGAGCAGCAGGCGCATGCGTTGTTCTGGCCGGCAGGGAATGGTCACAGGCTCTGGAGAGTGGGGGCAACGCAGCCATTACGGCAACTTAGGTCTTGAACGTTTGATGAAATGGCAGAGGTCTCTTCAGATGCATGGGGAGAGGCGTGGGAAAAGCGAGCCACTCTGTTCACTGGGATGTTTATGTGTGTGCTCTCCGCGTGAGCGGCCGTCAGCTGACCTGGGTGACAGTGTACCCAACTGACACTGCTGCCATTATCATTTGGCTTTGATGTTACATTCCGATTGATAAGCAGATCAAGCAACGGCCCGCCAGGTTGATTGCAGCAGTGTTTTGGTATACTGCTGTCAGTGCAGTGCAGTGCAGTTGTTTGACTAGAAATGGATGAGGCCTCAAGGAAAACCGACAGGGAATGGATGAGGCATCAAGAAAAATCAACAAAACGCAAAGCACACCAGTGCATTGCAAGTACGCAATGAGCTCTAGGGCGAGAGACAAAGCCGGGCATGCGTACATGCAGCCTAACCTAACCTAACAGGTGTGACTCCGAAACCACCTGGCGAGCTCAAGCATGCCTTGCAATGCAATCAGAGGTGTGAGTTACACCGTCACTGCCATGTGACCGTCGTGTAATGTGACTTGCTGACACCGTCAGCCGTCACTATGCGTCACTAACCGTCACTGTTGGCCATAAGGGGTACCGTCGTACGGTGACACCGTCGCACAAACCGTCAGTCACCGTCGCAATTCCCATGCACGTACTGCAAATGTGCCTGGCGATGCTTGTTTGGATTACAAAGCTATAAGTAAACAATGTGGGTTCACACCCTCTATCAGCCTGTCGAGTTCACACACCAAACGCTGTCCCACAGCCACAGCAACTATGCACAACGGGCAGTCTCAAGAAGCCCCGTGGGCCGTACGGCAACAGCTTGGATGAGGAAGAGCCAAGCCAGCCGGCAGTGGTCAAGCCCTTGACCAACGTTGTGCTAAACAGGCAGCTCAAGCAGGCCAAGCTGCTCCTGCCTGTTGCGAGGGTGCAGCCCGGGCGCAAACCGCAACAGCAACTCGTGGGCGTCATGCACAGCGCACAGCGGACGGAAACTGCAGCCACTGTGACAAGGCTATGGCAGACACAAACTCACCCAGGCTGGTGTTGCACTTGCTGAACAGCCAGGTGTGCAGCTTCCTGAGCAGTGCGCATGCGCGCAGCAACGAAGACGTTCATGTGCGTGACGCCTTGTGCGCCCTTGAGGCAAAGCAGCAGAGCCGCCTCAGTGGTGGCACACTGATGCTGGAGTGCCTACCACCAAGCCGCACGTGCGTAAGCTCAGCAATCAGCCCATGTTAGAGCTGCAGCGGACGATCCGCTCGTGCTGATTCCCGACTTTAAGAAGGTTGGTGAGCGCGGGCAGCAACCAGGACAGCGTTTTGCCCAAAGAGTGTGAGGAGCAGCGCTATGAGGGGTATGTAAACTTGTGAGCTAGCTGTAGGGACTCCTCAGCATGAGCGAGCGTGATGCGCATCGGCGCTTAGCTCAGTCAGTTCACACTTTAGTACCATAATATGCACAGAGAACACGAAAACTGTAATAACAAACTGTATATCAAACATTTATGGTGTTTGTATGTGTGTTTAGAGCAAGGAATTGCGAAATTTTGCGTCTGCGCCGCCTCCGGCGGCGGCGTGTGACTGTCAGTGACTGTTTTCGGGGCCCGAGACCACCGTCGTGACCACCGTCATGACATTTCGTTACAGTGACGGTGATTGACGGTACAAAATGACCCCTACCGTCGCTACGCGTCACTGTAAACCGTCACAGTCAGTAATGGTAAACCGTCACCCACACCTCTGAATGCAATGGTGCATTCGTCTTTGGTGCATTCGTGTTCAGGACCCAATTTTGTCCTGCTTGACATAAGTGCATGACATGGGGCAGTTTCCTCGTACTGGGGCACTCATTCACTCTCGACTCGCTTGCAATGTGCCGTGCTCTGCGCATTCCTGTGCAGCAGCTACACTCATGCGCTCCAGAAAGGTGATGCAGTGGCTTTCTCAATTCTAAGCCAATCAAGCTCCAACAAGCATGATGCGTCACGATGGATCATCGCGCTTCAGACTCTGCCTTGCCATACAGCCCCCTCAGCGCATTGTACCGCTGCACCTGCTGCTCGGCAGTCAAGTGGTGGCATGTGATGAACCGCGTTGTAGAAAAGCAGTCCGGGTCGATGCTATTGTTGTTAATGTTGAACACGTTGTTGACGCCGTCGTCCTTGATGTCATGGCCGGAGCCTACCACGCATGCCGCTATAGCCCAGTCCGAGTGGTAGTAGCACATGGAGCCACCGAAGATCTCACGGATGCAGCGTGTTATGAACGGTATGGTGTGCTTGGTTCGGGACACCCACTCCACTTCCACCCTCTCCTCTTCCGCTGCAGCCACCGCTGCTTCTGCCGCTAGTCCTGAGCCATGTGTGGCTGGTGTGGGGAGCGTTGCGTCGAAGTTGCGGAGGTTTCTGTGGGCACCGGTGGAGCGCCTGGCTTCATGACTGCCGCAGAAGACCGGAACATAGTATGACGCGGTCATGTTGGTGCGCAGTGCTTGCAGCAGAGTTTTGCTCAGCACAATGCCCCCACCCCCACTGACAAAACCATGGCCAGGGCCTCCAAAATCGTGCCAGAAAAACCCCGTGTAAACGGATTGGCTAGCGTCCAGCTTCTTGAGGTGCAGCGCAAGGCCGATGGGATCAATCGCGGTGTCGTCATGGCCCAGGAGCAGCTAGTCAGGGTCGACAGCGGCTGAATGCAGGATCGCGTCACGGTACGCAGCGGCAATACGCTGCTGCGCACAGCCCCATGCCCGATTCTTGATGCCTGTTTGGTACCTGTGTGCATGTGGGGCAGGCAGGCAAGCAGGCAGGCGGGGGACTTGCAGGTTGCGAAAAGAATGGCTTGTGCACGAACGTTGTTGTGTACCGGTATATGGATCACTCACCACTGCAAGTTGGACTTGCTTACTGGCTGGCCAACAACAGCCCACATTCCCATGAACCTGCTGGCATCCATCAAAGCGGTCCCATTACTGGGTACCTCACTGTTGAAGGGAAGCCGTGCTTCACCCCCACTGATGGCTGCGCCATGCATACCACGCTGCACTCGATATGCATACATGGAGCGAGGCTGGCTGGGCCGAGAATCACCATGTGTGTTTGGGGACAGGCCATGCTTGTCGGCGGTAGTTGCCTCCGTGCATCACTAGGGATTCTATCACCGGGTGCTGCCGGGATAGCGCCCACATGCAGTTCATGCCATGGGGCGGATGGGGCTCAACTCGCTGTCGTGGGCATGCGCGCTCCCCTTCCCCCTTCCCCCAGCGGAATGCATGTATTGAAATATGGCACTGCGGACCTGCTGTGAGGGTCATGCAAGCAATCACAATGCCCATAACTTGCATGCATGTTTGTGTCCCCTTCCGTATGTCCAACCCAAACATCAAAGATTGATGCATGTAGCATGCATACCCATTGCTATTTGCAGCGGCGCTTGCTGTGCACAGGTGGAGCCGGTACCGCTTGCATTCCGAACCATTAGTGAAAGTCCATCTTTCCAGTGTATCAAGCTATGTATTATATATGTGTATACAGTACGGTAGCCGTACTGAACCAGCCCCTCACGCACCAATTGAAATACTTGATATATATTGTAGCCATGGAGCCAGTTCTCAGCAGCGTCATAGTTAAGCGCGCTGTCTGGCAGTCTGTCATTCGCGGTGTTGCAGTCCACGCATACGTCGTGGCGGAAGTCGCGCTCATCAAACACCACCAGGCTGTAGTGCTGCCCAAAGGTGCTGTGCTGTGCTGCACGCTGCTTGGGTGCGCTAGTGCTTCCCACAGTGACGATGAGGACGCTTGAGGCACACACCACAAGGGAGGCATTCGATTCCCACTGGGTGCAAGACCGAAAGTGTCCTCTCCCCTCACGAGTACCTTGCATAAGGGAAAGGCCTCCACTGTGAACCTTAACCAAGAAATGGAAAGGTCACGGGTTCGATCCTTGGACCCCGCGCACGAATATGGATTGAATACATCCGCAGATCCCCTAGACTGACAGTAAAAGAGCAACCCATAAAGAGCAGTACATGGGAGCCCGTGTTCTCCCTGAGGCCCGTGTCCTCGCCCCTGAGAAATGGATCGAGGGTAAGCGATCCCTTAGGCTCTCTGTGTGGAGTACATGCTCGCAGGGACTCTCGCAGCTAGGTGGGGAGGAGTGTAGCGAGGTAAATCGTACCTTAACATAAATACTTGGGAACATCCTGAAATCCCAAGGGCCCCGGGAGCCCATAAATCCTATTCGATAAGGCGCATGCTCTAAGAGGAGAGAACTCCTCGCTACAGCGCGCCCTGCCAAGACCGCCAGTCATCCGCCACCAGCACCGCCCTGCACCGCCGTTGAAACAGGGGGCCGCGTGCCATGCATGGATGGCTTGCCACAGGCTCAGGAGCCAGTCAACAGTGGGCCTGTAAGCTGGGCACTCCAAGAACAGGTGAGTGTACGTCTCCAGCAGCCGCGGAGAGCGGCCGCCAGGAGCAGGGCACAAGGGACAGGCGTCACTGGTGGAAGTTGCAGCATTCCTGCAGTAAGCTGTCATGGCCGCACAAGGCAACACCGCATGCGACAGGCAGTACGCAAAGACACGCAGGTGATTGGACGCGGGTGCTTTCCACAGGCGCGACCAGTAAGCCGCATACACGGCACCCGATGGCAAAGGGCCAAGATCAGGCGATGCACCGGCAATCATACCACCGAGCAGCTGAGGCGCAGCGGCAGCGGGACCGACATGCTGCGGGCCCAAAGGGAAAGGGGCGTGCGGTTGGGCTGGCTGACCAATGCGAAGGCCCGCTGCGCGCTCGCCCCTGCCCGGCCGAGAAAGCCGCTGCTGCGACAGGTCCGACTAGGGGGCAGGGTTCGGGGCAAAATCCCTGCGCTGGCGTGCATGCTGCGTCCAGCGCTGCTCCAACGAACGCAGGGAAGTGGCAGCAGGGCAAGTCTCCTCGGATCACAGCCTGGGCCGCAAGGCAGAGCCTGGAGCGTAGTCCGGCTGGTGTTCCTGCACTTCCGGCCCTGCCGCCATGGCAGTCCGGCTCGTGCGCTGCTTTGGTGGCATAGAGGTGGAGAGGCGTGTCGCACCCAGGCTGGCGGTTACACAACGATGTCCGACCAGGGCCCTAGCAATCGAGGATCCAGCGGCGGACATGGCACCTGCTCCGCCGTTGCCAGGCTGCCTTCTGGGGAGATCTATCTGCCGTCCCCGCACCATGTGGTGCGAACGGGTGGCGGCCACCTTTAGGGGGTGGGCGGAACCATTTAGGGAGGCTTGTGGGGTTTCGGGGGCTTCGGGGGTTTTGAGTGCTCCGCTCCAGGTGACGGCGCAGTCTGATAACCTGAGATGCTGCATCGGTTGCATGCAGGCGTCTGCACAGGCTGCCTGCATCGTGCGCGTGAACTCCCAGGGAATGCCTACCAGTGTGAAAGTCTTTGCGAATTGTCTCTGCGGTTCCTAGGCTGATGGCTTGGAGTGGGGTGTATATGACTTGCCAGCCGGTTCCTTGCAAGGGTTGTGCAAGTGCTTGGTGTTGTACAGATTTAACAGCTGTTTTATCTTGGTGGTTGGTGTCGCTGCAGTATCCAATCTCCATGATGTGAACATAGTGTGGGTTGCCACCAAGGCGGCGCGCGAACGCGTGACGGTGTTGGCGGCAGGGCCGGAGGTGCGGGAACGCTCCCGGCTTTGCATTGCGGACTACGTTGTGATCCGACGTTGCGTGCCCAGCTGCCACTTGCTTACACACGCTGGAGCAGCGATGGACGCAGCTTGCACGCTTGCGCAGGGTCTTGCCCCAGAAGCCAGCCCCCTTGTCTGACCGGTTGCAGCCGCAGGCCCCTCAGCCGGGCAGGGCCAAGCGTGCAGCATGCCTTCGCTCTGTCCAACCCCTCCAGCCGCGCGCTCTTCGTCCAATGGGCCCGCTGCCGGCGCCGCAACGTGTTGGTCCGCCTGTCATTGCGCCTCAACCTCTCGGTGGTACGGCTGTCGGTGCATCGCCCCCGCTCGCACCTCCGCCACCGCATGCCGTGTATGCGGCTTACTGGTCGCGTCTGTGGAAAGCACCCGTGTCTAATCACCTCTGTGACTTTGCGTACCGCCTCTCGCATGCAGCGCTGCCTTGTGCGGCCAGGACGGCTGAGTTGAGGAATGGTGCATTACCTGCTAGTGCGGCTTGCCCCCTGTGCCCTGCTCCGGGCGGCCGCCCTCTGTGGCCGCTGGAGACATACACTCACTTGTTCTTGAAATGCCCAGCTTGCAGGCCCGCTAAGGCCTGGCTGCTGGGCCTGTGGCAAGCGATCTTTGGTACGCGGCCCCCTGATTCGGCGGCGGTGCTGGTGGCGGATGACTGACGTTCCTGGCCAGGAGTGCCGGAGGGCCCGCAGGCGGCCTTGTGGGCGGCTATGCGGATGAGGGTGTTGTTCTGCGTCCGGGCGCGCGCGTCCAAGCAGCCGGAGCGGCAAACTGGTGCGGTCAGCCATCGCCATGCTGCATGCCAAAATGCTCCTGCATTCCAACCACGTGCAGTTGCATGGGGACCTGGCCTTGAGCATCCTGCACCAGATCTTGCGGGGGCACTCTAATATCCAGCCGACTGAAGACTCGTTCGCCGGGGTGTGGGTCGACAGTGGCCTGTGCCGCATGCGTGCGGCACCTCATCAGGACCAACCTGAGACGTTCAAGATCCTCCTCACGGCGTCACAGCCAGTGCTTGCCCCTCCCCAGTTGGGCATGCGGGCGGCCTTGCGGGTGTGCCGAGCGTTTTGGTTGGTCAAGGGGTGTTGGCTCGTGCTGCGCTGGGTGTTTTGTTCTTGGCTGCCACGCGGAGTCTGACTCCTCAATGCACCGTCTTGGTCGCCCTGGGGAGGCCGCTTGGGAGTTTCGGTGCTGTCTTTGTGTGTGACTGTGGTGTGCCCTCGTCGTCTCTGCTACATACAATGACTGGAATACCTGTATGTACATGCAGTTTGTGCGCTCGTGTTCGTGCATGCCCACATGTACACGAACGCGCACACGATTTGCATGATATGAGCATACCCAGGCATACATACACCCACATCTATACAACGCATGGTGGCTATGGCTCCAGCGGCGGCAGGGCACGGCTAAGGCAACACAGAAGTCGAGGGACGGAGATGCTGGCAACTGCGTTCATGGCGGTGCACCCACACAGACGCATGCAACTCGTCACATTTCGCTTCTTTCCCTCCCCCGCTTCCTCTGGCCCACCCACTGGCCACTAGAACGCGCGCCTGTTACCCATGCTTGCTGTGTTAATGCGCTTTTCAGCGCATTGCCGATGAAGTCGTTGTGCCTTCGCCCTGCCTAGACTCTGGAGTACCAAGCCCCATGCAACACCACCGGACGGCATGCATTTATCGATCTGCTTGCCTGTCAGCTGCATGCTATACCTTCCGCCCACGATGGGCGGCCCACGCCTGTTCTCAGAACATGTGCCCAGTACAGGTGCAAGAGGCATGCGTGCGCATAGCACGCACTGCACGCACAGCAGCCACGGTCTGGGGACACTAAGATGGGATGCACTGCATGCACGCACCTGCAATTGGTTGCCCCCAAGCGCAGTACGTACGCCTGCCTATGTTGTCTGCCTCGTCACAGCTGATTGCACCCTTCGGCTGCGAACACGGCCCGCCCCCACCAAGCGCAAATGACACCCCTAATTACAGGAGCCCCGCACTGCGACCGGCAAGCGGCGGACACGATGAGGGCACACCACAGAACAAACTCACACACAAAAACAACACCAAAATCCCAAGCTCCTCCCCCAGGGCGACCTTGACGGTCGGTGAACCCGGAAGTCAGATCTCGCCTGGTCTGAGTGGCAGCCAAGGACAAACACACTCAGCCCCTGCGCGACATCTCAGGCCCGCCTGCCCCCCCCCTCCCCTCCCACTGCTCACCAACCGTCAATGCAACGTGTCCTACACGCATCACACACACATCGCCCACTATCACGCATAAGCACACATACAAGCATACTGCACGGCCCCACGGAAAGCACACTGCATGGCCCAACGGGAAGCAAAATACTTGAACACACATTGCTGGTGGCATCATCATCTTCATTGTGGCAAGTTGGTGACTGACACGATTGATCGGAGCAAAAAGGAGCGGGTTGTGGGGTGGGGTGCCAGGCATGTTGTTTGTGGCACACGAAACATGCAGTATTAGCCCGCTATCATGTCGCACTGTTCCCCGCTGCGGGGCGCTGCCCCGTCTCATTCCGCCTGCATGTGTGTCTCTCCCTGCCTGCTGCCCAACGTCACCATGCGCTGCTTGCACTGCCCACCACACGTGTCTCTCGCTGGAGCTGGTCCTGGCTTCCCAGCAGGCCCAGGAGCTCGCTCGGGTGGTCTGCAGCAGGGCCACGGCGTGGTGCTGTTTGGTGTTCATGGTGCAATTGCGTCTCACCCTGGCCGCCCGCGTCTCATCAAACCCGAGCCTGTTACACCGACGGGCCATTGCAACATGCGCTTCCATCCGTTATCGCGCGTTCCCCCTCTTCATGTTTCGTCACTAATGTCGTTGGTTACATCCAGGCTGCA
Source organism: Chlamydomonas asymmetrica (assembly GCA_001662385.1). NCBI lineage: Eukaryota > Viridiplantae > Chlorophyta > Chlorophyceae > Chlamydomonadales > Chlamydomonadaceae > Chlamydomonas > Chlamydomonas asymmetrica. Next base: position 75,683 of record BDDA01000540.1, read on the forward strand.
TCCGATGCTGCATGAATGCATGAATGCCCCCCCGCCCCCCCTCGGCCGACTCCGTTGTCGTTGTAGAGTGCAGTAGGGGTGCTGCATTTTGTGCGGCCCTCATGCATCATCTATGAAACTATGCATGGAACTTCCCAAGCCTCACCTGCCTTGCATGCTGTTTCCTCCCAACAGTCACCTTGGCCGAATGGCCGTGCACTAAGCATATGCCAGCCCACGGCAAACCGAGGAGGCCATCCAGTCCATGGCAAGCCAAAGAGGCAAGCCGCAGGACGCACGGCAAGACCATGATCATCGCGCTCACGCTTGCAGCGCACGCATCACGCGTTGTGTGCACACCCTCATCCATGCCTGCTATGCACAACTGCGTGCGCATGCATGTGGGCATGTGAACGAATGCAGCATTGCATTCATCAACCCAGCCGCTGCTCATAGCTGGCGTGCTGTCACCGTTTTGCGCACACCCCAGCTCTGCAGCCGCATTCACGCGCTTGCACCACCCTTCCCCATCTCGGCCGTTCACCCCGGACCGTGGACCACCGACAGTGCTGGACGCTGCTTGTGCCCCGTGTTCAGGTGACTTTTCGCTGCGAGTTGAAGCGCTGCCTGTTGCTGCACTGCGTTGTTGTTGCTGAGCTCTATCCAGTTTCTAGTTCGTTTGCCGCTCTGCCTGCCCTTCTCACGTGCACTTGCACTGCATCTCGGGCTGGGGTGCCCTCGCACGTTGCGCGCAGATAGACCAGAGTCAGCATCAGCACCGCTGGAGCAGCACAGACACTTTCACACAGTTTCACTCACAGACCGATTTTACCACAGCCACCGACTCAGACCATCAGACCGCTGTTTTCTTCGCTGCAGCCGCCAGCTCAGCCCTGATACCCACAGGTGCATTTCCCATCATCATGCATAACATAAGCACACTGCACGGCCCCCACGGACAGCATACTGCATGGCCCAACGGGAAGTAAAATACTTGAACACACTCATCCAATGTGTGCCGTGTCACGCAGCCCCTGGACACTGTGCACAGCCTGGACGGCGGGTGGCATCCGTTCCATTGATGATACGGATGGTTGGTACTGTTGGATGGTACCAACCATCCATTCTGGATGGTACGGATGGTTGGTACTGTTATGCCACGCCACCACACTAATTTCTCCTGAAGGACCTGCGAACGATGCATCGTGCATATGCACGATGGATGCACTGCCAGCATTGCAGGATAGCGAGCATGTAAGGTAACATTGCTATTTGAAGGCGGCATGCAGCCCTGCGGACTGCTGCTTCCTTTATGGCTTCTTACGTGTGGAGGAGCACGCTCGCTCGGGTTGTTACATAATGGTAGATTTCATTATTTGCATGCATGCAGTGATGCAGGTACCAATGTTGTTCTTCAGCTGCATGCATGGCTGGAATTACTTGTACTTATTGCTGGACCCACATCTACCTGCCTTCAGGTTTGCCTCTGCACCTACTGCCCCATGCCCCTCTAGCTGGGGCCCACATGCCTCTCAATCATCCCGATGCTTTATGTGGATGCCTGATGTGCAAACGTGGCAGAATTACTCGTGTGGCGGGCTCAGGAACAGCGCTGATATTGCCTTGCAAGCCGTCAGCAAGGCGGCGTCGTGCGTGCTATTGGCTTCCCCGTCCATGACGGGAATCCGACACACATGCATGGCCTTGCAGCTCCTTGCCTCCATCGCGCGTCCCACCTCGTGCCTGGTGTGGCTAGCTTGCAAGCGCGCTTCCACCTGCACCCGCTAGGTTTCCGTTGCACCACCCTACCTTGCCCACTGCCCTAGGTCCTGGCGGTGGGCCAAGGCATGACTTATCGTATACATAATCGTACTCATGGCAGCGGGCCAACTGCTTTTGGTCCTGGACGGGTACATGCATGCAGTACCGTACAAGCGAAGGACCAGCTCCATGTCATGTGCTGCGCATGTTCAATGATGTCCCACTGCCTTTTTCACGGATTGAGGGGCATGTTCGTTCTGCCCTGCTCGCCTGCCGGTGTAAGCTGCCGAGCGCCCAGCGTGCCTCGTTGCCTTGTGACCTGATCAAACCTGCGTTAGCAGGCACATTATTTGTTGCAATGTACTTTGTTTGTTGCTGATGCCATCAACCCCTGCCTTTCCACACACGGTTGGTTTTCAATTTTCAACCACTATTGCAATCGACCTCAGCAGTTTCGGTGATTTCCTCACATCCACAAGCAACAATTTCGCATGCACGCAATCACCACCATTGCTCATGTGCTTGCCCTGCAGACAAATTGCACAAATCACGGCAAATCCAGCGTAGCTGCAACGCGTCACATGCAGGCTTTGGCGTTGTATTGGCTGCAGACTCCGGTGCGTGCATGCACACATGCGTGTGACAGGATAGTGCAGTGTGACATGCATGGGGCAAAAGGGCCAAACCAATGGCTGGTTGATTGCTGACATTCATGCATGGATTTGGGCAGTAGGAGTATGGTCGTGGACGGCGACGGTGGGGAATGCATGCAGGATGAATGCAGTGCACTAAGTGTGCACACGATTGACGGCATCAGGTTCAAGGCTGTAATTCACATGGCTGCATGCACGCTGGCTCCCAACATGCACTACCTGAGTGCACTCGCTGGCAGACGGTTTTACCGTGCTTTATGCTTCGCATGCTGTCCTGGATGCCCTGGTAGGAGCAGGCAGGTCAAAGGCAACGCGGCCATACGGCGACTGAGGCCTTGACCGTTTGATGAGATGGCAGAGGTCACTTCAGATGCATGGGGAGAGGGGGGGGGGGGGGGGGGG